>JAUELE010080975.1:0-15153 GCA_031471655.1 Diodora aspera
GCCGCCATGCGTAAATTCTCCGCATGTCGGGTCTCGAGGGGTATACGAGTCCTCTGATAGGTGACGGAAAGAGCCGGAAAGAGACGAGTAGCTACGATTGCAGCCTTACGTGATCGTAGCCACCTGGACACAATATTTGCATATCCGTAGCCGACCCAGCATTAACCGTGGCCAGAATTGGGTTCCATGGAAAGCGCCGGCAGATCAAGGATATATGTTATGGTTGTGTCCCGGTTGTAGACCGTGACATAACGTCACATAACCGTAGAAGAACGGTAGCATATCCTTCACACGATGTAACCGTGACTAATCGGGACAAACCGTAGTAGAATCGTGGCTTGACCGTTGCACTTCCGGTGTTGACGTAGCATAACCGTGAGAAAACCGTTACAAAATCCTTGGTGAATCTTTGGTACATTCTTAGCACAACATTGGTACATCCGTAGCGCTTCATTGGACCTTCCGTGGACGCTGTAGCCACACTCTAGTGCCACGCGTCGACATTTTCTATTGTCGTTTTACCACGGTTCAAACCCGCAGCAATCTGGGGCCCAAACCGTGTGTGGTCTGAGCGTAAGGCCTGGTTTTCATATGACCTAAAAACAACGAGTGACCGCGTCCAGGCGGTAGAATTGAATTTTATGTAAACATTCAGATACGGCTTCTGGGACAGAATGATTGCGGTGTCGGGAAAGTCGATTCTTCCGTTTATGGAAACCAGCCCAAAGAAAGTCATATAACACACAAAGAAAATCGATAAGTAGCTCCTGTACCCCATAAGCGGTGCACATGATAAAGTGAACATTCGCGATTTTGATACTCCCATGAGCGGTCAATACATCTGGTTGAATGAATACTTCTGTTCACTTGGTTGATTCTCAGCGTCAATTAACTTTTGACCTCTAGATTTTACTGAATCGTTTCATTCATTGCTTGACTTGAATTGGTAACTAACATGCTTCAACGTTGATGTAAAATGAGTGAGGTAGCCAAGATGTTAAATGTTCCGCAGTCGCTGATCAACAGGCTACAGAGTAGATATCAACAAACCAAGTTATATCATGTTAGTGATCCCCTCCGTTACATATACATCCAGTCCGGTCCAAAACAACAACCAATTAGTCCAAAATCAGAGTCTACAAAACAGAACACAATGCCACTCAGATTGATGCACATCAGATCACTGGAGTCCCTTGAAGTCACGGGTCAGACGATTTGTTTGACATTGTCAGCGACCACGCCTTGGATCAGTTTTACGAAATATGTCATATGTGTTATTTGGATTTAAAGGCCGCAACAGCACTTCTGTGAACACAGTGTTCCTGATTGTAAAACAAGCCTTGTATTGATTTAATAGAATATTTCACAGAGGAGGGATTAAATATTTTATTTGTATCAGAGAGTAGACAAAAGAATTAAACAAGCCATATGTTTTATGCATCAATCGTGGTATGTAAATATACTGACGTCCAAAAGAAAGTTACCAAGATTTTGCGAGACTATTGAATAAATTTACAAATGCGTTGAATATACAAGAGATATCCCTTCAAGACTTGGAAGGTTTATCAATGAGATGATGTCAATCAAACTACACTCACCGAAATCCAAGAATTATTTTAATCAACTATGGCATAAAGACGTAAGAGAAAATAATTGAAATCATTTGGTATACTTTCTTATGGACATCAGTACAGTTTGCAGACAATTTGGAAAAGATAGACAGATTGCTTGAGTCAAGAGTAAAAACATAAATAGATTGCAGCGATAGATACACTTTTTTCAGTTGCTAGTTATGAAACGTATCGCGTAAAAGTCCATTACACTTTAGTCTCCCCATTGTAACTTCATTATTCCAGAAATGATCTTTAAAAAGGTACCCTTAGTTAATTTGCTATTTAAAATAACCAGTTTGTCGTCAATTATCAAAGAAGAAAAATAGATTGTATCCTGCCATTGGACAGAAAATAAAGTAGTTTGGAAGAGAAAAATCTCCCAGCCAACACCACCTTAAAATCAAATGGTTGCTCTCAAAGTCACTGGGATACAATTTTCAAGTTTCAGGTGAGATTCGAAACAGCTACAGCAGACTTGTTATTGCACGGACAGGGTAGCTATCATCCTCGAAATGCAGTGCATATAATACTATAATATGACTCCGCAACAAATGACGTCTTTACTTTGCCGAGTGTCACGAGAGAGGCGCCACATGATTGGACGCAAGCGTCCACTATGGAAGCTTCAGTGATTGGTCAGAAAACCCGCCTCGAAACGATCGTCGTGAATAGGAGTGATTCCAGGGCACATGGCTGACCGTTAGCGACGTCATAATTGTCCTGTATTTCGAAGATGGGTAGCTACCCTATTCCGACGCAAAATGTAGTCTTGTGAAAATCACTTACTTCCAATACAAGTACAAGTCTCGCATCCATTTTCTTTCACGTGTCGACCAAGATGACAGAAATTCCTGCACGTTGTTTTCTTTCTGCAGAGAGCTGAAAGTCAAAGTTAAAATTCAGTACAAAAATGTAAGTCCTCATCAAAACCTTGGGTTGAACGTGTGGAAATCGATATTACATTGCAGGTGTAAGATAAAACCTCATAACAAAGTTCCGCTCGCTATCGGGAGGTATAGTTAAGTGGGAGCTGAACAGTGTATTGACATTAAGAATATTACATTTACAAGAGAAAAAAAACTGAATTTGTCTTTGTAATCCGACTCAGAACTATAAGTGTGAGTGTATTTACATTCATTGTTTCACAGCGTGAGAGAGAGAGAGGGAGAGAGAGAGAGACAGAGAGAGAGAGAGAGACAGAGAGAGAGAGAGAGAGAGAGACAGAGAGAGAGAGAGAGACAGAGAGAGAGAGACAGAGAGAGAGACACACAGAGAGAGAGAGAAAGACAGCGAGAGATTAAATCGTCAATGGCAAGAAAGTGAAAGCAGTAAAACTCGACTTTTACGACAATTATTGGGTCACCGGGGTCACTACTCGGAAGTTTAATTAAAAGGACCCTTCTGTCGTGAACAAGACTTAGAAAGATAGAGGATTAGGAAGAGCTAGATTGGATGGTGGCCATCGACCTTGATTGAAATCACTCATGAGATTAATACAGTACGGACATGACCTCTTTTACTATTGGACTTAATATACCGACAGGAAGAAACCATACCAAAGTATTTCATTTATTTTCCTTTACGTCTTTATGTCCCAGTTGATCAAAAGGATGCTGGGACTTCAATGAGTGTAATTTGATTGGCATCATATCATTGATAAAACTCCCTTATGTAGAAGAATTACCTCTTGCATAATACATGTATAACGTATGTGTGAATTTATTCAGTAGTCTCTAAAAATATTCGTATCGTTTCTTTTGCACGTCAGTATATTTCAACTTTTATTACAACAGGAATTGATATTTTAGGATTGTTCCCAGCATCGATCATCAGTATTCCTCTTTATATTTCCTATTTAATCTTTGACTGTTTTTCACAAGAAACCACTTACCACGTCTCTTTTGTATGCAGCGTGCAATAAAAACGGTGCTTTAATGTAAGGAGATCTCGTGTTTCTATTTCAAATGTCCAATCTTGACATTAGACAGTTAATATATACACAAGGTCACACAGCTCCATACACACAGCATGTGCTCTCAACCACACTCAGCAGCTACGACAACGCCAAAGGTAAACAGAATATTGAACAGATGAGATATGAAGGAGACATACTGTTGTCACGCTGAGAATATTTCCATCACTATTTCCAGGTACTCCTACCAGACAAACAAAACAAACAAACCTATAACCAAGTCCCGTGAGCCTGACATTGAGAACACGTAGTTGTACCAACCCAAGCACTGTCGAGTTCACACTTAATGCGAATTGACCTCCATTTCCGTGTACGGATTGCAGGATTTCACCATCGTTGCCAATTAAACAACTTTGGTGTATTTCAGAAACCAGGAAATTCACTTGGGCCCCAATGCGTCGCTGCCATGTGAAGAATATTCCCCTACCTATCAAATGGCTCCCAGGAAGCGCTGCCTAGTCGAACCCAACAAGAACCTTGTGCACAATATGGAGACTCCCCAAACACAGCAGCCTTCTGCATTACACAGACTGCCAGAAAGGCTGTGCTCTCGGTGTTGAAACCCGGGGCATTCATGATGTGGTTTCGCAGATCAGGAAGAACAAAAAAACCAAGGGTATCAAAAACAATGGGGGAGTCGGAGAACTGTGCCCTGGAGATGCAGGCGTGAAATTTCAAAAGCGAGGTCAGCGTACTCGGAAAACTTTTATCATTATTATTATTATTGTCAGTAGTAGCAGTAGTAGTAGTAGTAGTATTGTACTCACGGTTGTAACAGCTACAGGTAGGACAGCCTTCCTTGTCATACACTCTACCTGAGTGGCAGAAGTTTTTGCACAGACTTCTACTGCAAGCTGAAATGTACATACCTCAATATTTCAAGCAAAGCATCACGGTATTGCATTCCTTTGCGCACCAACATTTAACATTTTTTTCTATTTAAAATAATATCTTAAAATAATTACCCTTCAGCCCAAACACCACGGTCTCACCAACATCATGTCGGTGTTGGGGCTCCTGTCTCTCCGGGCTAAAAGAGAGGTGCCCGGGCGGGATTCGAACCACAACCGCCAAGGCTGCCAGATTGCTAGGCCGACGTGCTAGCCACTGCGCCATTCCGCGCCCGGCTCAAACAGAGATGACTGTGGTAGAGTATGATGTTCTTTTTTTATGCCTTCGCTGAGGGTCTTGACAAACGTCTAACAACACCCTCAAAATGGTAAACTATACTGCCGGGCAATAGAAACGATACCAAATAATTTCAGTTATTTTCCTTTGCGTCTTTCTGTCATAGCAAATCAAAAGGATGCTAGGATTTCAACGAGTGTAATTTGATTGGCATCATATCGTTAATAAAACTTCCTCATCTTGAAGGGATATCTCTTGCGTATCCAACGCAATTGTGGATTTATTCAGTAGTCTCTCAAAATCTTGATATCGTTTATTTTGCCCGACAGTGTAGTATGCTTTAGCTCTGCAGTACTAAGAAATGAATTGTCACGGCTTTTAGTTTAAACCAAAACAAAAAAGCCATGGTTTTCAACCCGTTACTCAAAACTGAAAAAGGCAGAACAACACAAAACAAACAAAAAAAAAAAAAAAAAATTGTATTTGCCCTTCTTGTCACTATAACTTCAATCTTATAATATATTATAATTAATCAATTTACTCTGTTGTGGTGGCCTCGAGAACTAAAGCACGTTCGAAATCCAGAGTGTTTGTTACCTTATGACATTCTTCATCAAATACCCTGGATTCACTCCTATGAAAAGCGACCGTTGTAACCTTATATTCTGACCGACCATTAAAGAGTGTCGTTGCTGCGTCCGCCGTTGCCTTGTTGTTTTTTTTTGTTTTCAGTCATTTGTCAATTTTCGACTATATCGTCTATATCGTCAGGGTGGTTACAGGAGTATCCCCTCTCCAGGAAATACGACAGTGACCCGGACGGGATTCGAACTAAGAACCTTTTGCTTACCAGTGCGCACACCACTGAGCCAACCCCGCGCTCCTCCGTTGCCTTGTTTCTTTTTGTTTTATTTTGTTTTAACGTGACTTTCAGTT
This sequence comes from Diodora aspera, assembly GCA_031471655.1. NCBI lineage: Eukaryota > Metazoa > Mollusca > Gastropoda > Lepetellida > Fissurellidae > Diodora > Diodora aspera. Next base: position 5,650 of record JAUELE010080975.1, read on the forward strand.
AATTTTTGCGGCCATATCGTCACGGTGGTTACAGGGGGCTCCCCTCTCCAATGATAAACAACAGTGACCCGGACGGGATTCGAACTCGGAACCTTTTGGTCGCGAGTCCAGTGCGCTAACCACTGCGCCAACCCCGCGCCCCTCCGTTGTCTTGTTTATTCGTCAAGAACTACTCCCCTTGCTGACTTCGTTTCATTTAGTGCGTTGTGTCTATATATGAATTTTGCAATACACAAAACGGCTTTCATTCATAGGAGTCAATCCAGGGTATTTGACGAAGGGCAAAACAAACATACCCTGGATTTCGAGGATGGCACTCAAGCTGTAATGATACTTACTTTGATCAGTGTTTGGTTTGCATTGACACGTGACACATCCGTCCTTGACTACCTGTCCGGCTGGGCAATATATATCACACATGGCAATAGGGCAGGACGAGTTTCTGCTGATCACGTTGTCTGCAAATAAAATAACAACTTTCAATCCATTAAACCCACATTTCATCGTCAGGCTGTGGCGGAAGTTACAAAGGAACGCATGCGCACTTAGTATTAGTTGTAGGAAGACAGTATAAGGGATTGCTATGTTATACACAATACATTCTGTTTCAAACGTGTCATCCTATTTTCTGTGCATACGTGTGTGATAAGTAATCTGGTAGTTCATTCCAATCATTATCTGTAGCCACATGGTGGGGGATATTGCCGACTCTGTCTGCTTGTCATGATAACTTGTCATGTCTTTATTGTTTTCACAGATGAAATTCAGAAAAGTGGCAGAATACTAAAAGCTCGGCGATGATACAACGACGAAAACACAAATAACCACTAAATAAAAGACACAGACACTCAAAAATTACCCCCTTTCTTTTGCTTACCAGTTTACATCAGTGGAACGACAGTAAAATGTGTTAACATATTCACCGTTATATCTTTCATAGTAAGTAAATTGCTTACTCTCTACACTGAGTATTTTAATAAGATTTTAAATTAATTGATATACCCGTAGATTCTGATGTGTTCGAAAATGCTAATAATGTTGTACATCAACACGATGACCAGGCCTGTGTCCACTGTAATGATGATGTTGTGAACACTGTCCTTAATGGTGACGTTATAAAGCAAGAAATAGAAGCAGCCATTGATGGGCTTAAACATGATAAGACATCAGGACCAGATGGCGTGAAGGCTGAAATGATTCAGTGCTCTGCAGCAGTATTAATCCCCTATCTGGAGATGTTATTTAATTATAGTTTGTCTACTGGTAATTACCCATTAGAATGGTCAAAAGGCATTATTGTGCCGCTTCATAAAAAAGGTAATGTCAAATGTGTCAATAATTATAGAGGTATTGCATTAATGGATATATTTCGTAAAATATTTTGTACTGTTATAAATGATAGACTTAAACGTTTTACTGATTTATTTAGTACATTACCAGAAGCACAGGCTGGTTTCAGAAAGGGATACTGTACTTCAGACAACATTTTTACACTCCAGTGTCTTATTCAGAAATATCTGTCAAAGAGTGGTGGTCGTTTTATTGCATTTATTCTATTAATAGAACTCTAATGTGGTATTCTTTGATGAAGAATGGTGTACATAGTAAACTGTTAAGAGTTTTGATAATTATGTACTCAAAAGTAAAATCTGCAGTGTGTTTATCAAATACCAGTATTAGTGACTATTTTGATAACTTAAGCGGTGTAAGACAAGGTTGTGTTATAAGTCCTGTGTTGTTTGCAATGTTTATATCTGAATGGCAGTCGATGGTTGAACGGAGTGATCTTAGAGGTATATTTATTGGTGAGGAATATTTAGAACAACATTTGATATTATATGCTGATGACTTGTCTTTTTGCTGATACTGTTATTGGGTTGAAAAAGAAGATTGTTATCTTAGAAATGTTTTGTAAAATATGGGACTTACAGGTTAACATGGACAAAACAGAAATTCTTGTATTCCGTAACGGAGGGTTTTTACGTTCTTATGAGAAATGGTATTTTAATGGTAATCCTTTAAATATATCTTCATATTATAATTACCTTGGTTTTAATTTTTCTACAAGGTTATCATGGACTGTGTGCACTAATACTCTTGTTTTAAAAGCAAGTAAAGCATTGTCAGTTATTAAAAAATTATGTCACAAGTATCCCAATATATCTGTTAAAGTGTTAGTTAAGTTGTTTGACTGTAAAATAAAACCTATATTATTATATGGTGCGGAAGTATGGGGTTTTCAGGAAAGGAAACCAATTGAGAAATTTCACAATAATTTTTGTAAATATGTTCTTGCAGTTGGCAAGCATGTTTCAAGTAATGCAGCTTTAGCTGAATGTGGAAGACATTGCATTTATGTAGATTATCATGTGAAATGTATCAAATACTGGTGTAAATTGTTAAGAATGAATGACGATCGTTATCCTAGACAGTGTTATCTTTATATGAGAAAATTAGATGCAGCAGGGAGGGAAATATGGGCTTCATGTGTACAACGACTGTTAAATATGTACGGATTTGGATTTGTGTGGGTCAGTCAGGAGATTGGAGACGTTAATTTATTTATATCATGTTTTGTTCAGAGATTGGAAGATGTTTGTAAACCACGTATTCTGGGTAATATTAACGAATTTTCGCACATAGCACACTATAAAAGTATCATTTCACTGTTACATGTTGAATATTATGTAAATCATATTAACTGTTATGAACTTAGAAAATTATATATGCTTACTTAGACTACAAGAGCTACCATTGAATCAAATGTTAGAAAAAAAGGATATGGTACCTTCAAATTTAATCTGCAGTATGTGTGAAAGCAATACCATTGAAGATGAGCGTCATTTTTGTTTGAATGTTATGCATATGCTAATCTCAGAAATAGGTATGTTCCAGGGTGGTGTGGTATCCCAAATACGTATAAACTGTATAAGCTTCTTAACTCAAGAAATATTTCCATTCTAGTCAATTGTGCAAATTTCATTACAAATGCTTTGAAACAAAGGTCTGCTGTATATACATGTAGTATATAATGTAATATTGTCTATTGTCCACCTAGATTCCTGTATATTTGCATTGTATTTTGTACATGGGCCAATGGCCTACAAACTTGAACTTGAATACTTAAGTTTAGGGCTGCAACGGTTCACCGCGGTGCACCACAACCGCGATTCTTTTCCCTGTATCGCGATTCGGTTAACGCTGACGACGTTTCGGTTTGGTTACCTCTCCTTCCCTTACAAAGGGCGAGTAACTCTAAATTATGGCATTCTAACTTTACAACGAAAACATCAAAAGACACAGGAAATTGCAATGGTCATTGCACGTTTTATTGCTTGTGACATGAGGCCCTACTCATTGGTTCACAGCAAAGTTTTTCAACATTTAATTCATGTGTTGGAACCAAAGTACTCTTTGCCCAGTCGAACTTACTTGAATGAGACGATGATACCATCTTTATACAACACAGTGGTTAACAGGGTAAGACGGAGCTTAGAGTAAGTTCCCTATGCCACTGAAAACTACGTGGCCGTGACTGCACACTTTGTGGAACAAGAATAGCAGGTGAAGAATTATACACTACAAACTAGAACGTTTACCGAATCCCACACTAGAGAAACCCTTGCACAGGGCCAGACGGACACAATTATCGGGTGGAAACTTAGCAGAAACGGACTGGGACCTGCAGTTACTGCAGACAATGCTTATAACATTGCACAATCTCTTAAAGAAGCAGATGTAATTCCTCACAGCCCATGCGTTGCTCAAACTGTAAACTTGGCTACACAAAGAGGAGTAAAGATTCTTCAGATGGATAAAAGCACTACAGCTTCAGCTACACTCAAAGTCAGGCAAAACAGACGGGACATTCCAGAGCATAAGCTGATCTTGGATGTTTGGCATTCCAGCTATGATATGTTACATCGGTACCTGGAACAACAGTCTGCTTTGTTTGCCACTTTGAAATCTCCTGACGTTAAGAGAAATCTTTCAGATATTGTAACTTTGTCAGAGGAAGTTGTGAAAAATGTGCAAGATGTTCTGAAGATCCTAGAACCATTGAAGACAGTAGCAACCATGCTGTGTGATGAGAATCATCCAACAGCATCCCTTATCCATCCACTGAAGGAAATGTTGTTGAGGCAGCTTGAGGTTAATCCAGGTGACAACACTTTGTTGACGACTGTGAAATCTGCGATGGCTGGAGATTTCAATTCAAGGTGATTGTGGTGTAAACTGTTACAAGATTAGTGAACAATTATTTAATCTTTCAGACATGTTGTTGTCTTTCCACTAATGCTTAGTATATTTTGGCTTCTTAAATCTCTTTCTCTTGCATTGCTCAGTAAACTTATTTAGGTAACTCTAGATTATTTATTAGGTAATTTTAATATTATAATTGTTTGTATAAGTATCATTATTTTGATCACATTTGATCACATTTATTCATATGGCTGATTTAAAGGTACATTGCTTGTAATTTTGAAAGCTGGAACATTATCATGTTCAGTAAAGCTTTTATTTGAAAGAAGATACAAGCCATGGTCATACTAAAATATCAGTTTGATTAATTGATTTCTTTTGAAAATTAATTCTAGATCAGTACGGTTTATGATATAAATGCTGCACAATTCTTTATTCTTATGACATTTATTGTGATACAAAAATAAAACAATAGCAATGCTGATAGTATAATTCTAGCACACTCTGTTTTAGATACACTAATTCAGACGCTCTGGAGTACCTTCTTCAATGTTCGGCGCTGGATTCACGTTTTAGAAGTCTCCCATACTTAGATGAAGACAGCAAGCATGGGGTGTATTATTCAATTGTTTGTAAAGTTGCTGCTGAAACCTCTCAGGTAATTAAACCATCTTACACAGTGTGAAATGCAATGTTGCTGTGCTGTTTTCGGTCTAATTCTTTTCTTAGAAAGGTGAGTAGTTTCTTTTAAGGGTTTTTTGTTGTCTGACTTTCTCATGGAGATTGTATTACATGTGTCATTATGCATGGGTACATTTAACAAGTTTTGCATTACAATGTTAAACCCCTATTGATGAAAGAGTTGTTTTCTATCAGCAAAAATAGCCATAAAACGCTTCTACAGAGACACTCTAACTGACCTGCCAAAGACCTAGGCTGCCAGTGAATACTGGCCATTTAAACATGCTATTTTGCTCACTGTAATTGCAGTTATGTTTTTCTTCACTAGAAGTCATGTCTGTTAGTTGCATTAATATTTCAGAACATTGTCAAAAGGGAGACCAAGGAAGATCAGTAAACAGAAAAAACAGACTCTCGAACCAGCTCATCCAAGACAACATCATGTATCAAGCCTGAGACAACTTTCTGTATCAAGTCCGAGACAGCTTCATCATGTATGAAGTCTGAGACAGCTTCACCATGTATCAAGTCCGAGACAGCTTCATGTATCAAGTCCGAGACAGCTTCATCATGTATCAAGTCCGAGACAGCTTCATCATGTATCAAGTCCGAGACAGCTTCATGTATCAAGTCCGAGACAGCTTCATGTATCAAGTCCGAGACAGCTTCATCGTGTATCAAGTCCTAGACAGCTTCATGTATCAAGAAGTCTCATGAGCTCGACTAGCTTGTTGGCGATGTCTTCATCACACAAGTGGAAGAACCAGCTGCAAGTCTGCATGACAGAATTGAAACTGAGATACACACTTACAAGTCTGAAAATGTGCTCTCATTTAAATCAGATATGCGTCAGTTGTGGAAACTTCTAGAAGATAAGTACCCCTTATTTGCACAATTAGCTAGGCAATGCTTGGGTGTTCCAGCCACTTCTGTAGCAAGTGAAAGGGTAATTTCAACTGCTGGGATGTTGTCAGTTCTGAAAGAGCTTGCTTGTCCAGTGAGAATGTTGGTATCCTCATATTTCTGACAAAAAACATTATTATCCCAGATAACTTTCACTAACATTCAGGCTCAGAGTTGAGATGCTTTTAAATTCAAGTGCAAACTGTTACGGTGCAACAGTATTTAGATTCTACTTCTAGTCAGCTGGGTTTATCTGACACTTGGTATACCAAGTGCAAAATAAGAACATTGAACACTAACAAAATGGTATTTACTTCAAAGATTTGCATTATCTGTTTATTGGCTCCTATAATATTGAGGTATCCAGGTACCCATACATGGGAAATGAAAAAAAAACCACGGGAGAGATAATCTTTTCTCTCTGTGTTCGGTTACTTGCCTGTGGGCATTCCACTTTACCTCTCTCTACGTATATGAATGACATGTCAATTAATTTTTTGTGACAATCAGTTCATATCTGAGTTTCTTGTTTAACCCAGATAAACTGATCAGCGAAAACGTTATGTTGATGTTGGGGCATGATATTTGACCTTCGTTCTGTGCTGATGTTATGAACCTTGGGTCAAACACTTGACCCTGACCTTTGGTGATTTCTTTTGGATTTTTAAAACTGGTCAAGATATGACTTGTGATTTTTATTTTCATTTTATTTCTGTTACATTGGTTTATTTATGACTAGTGTCAATACTGTGATCACTGTTTTTTTAAAAATAAACAATATATATTTTATTAATTCTTCCCTCTTGTTATGTATCGAATCGAAATGAACCGAACCGTGAGGTTAATACCGTGATACGTATCGTATCGAAGAGTTAGTGTATCGTTGCAGCCCTATTTGGAACCCCTGGAAAACGGATCAATCAGAGAGGAAGCAAATGCAATCTTGATACTGGACGCTGTTGACTGAACTAGAGGGTCAAACTAGCAACGCAACTATCAAGTGTTTCGAGGCCTGGATACAAAAGACAACAGTCTGACATCCTGGATTCGTTCAACCAGTAAATAATCCGTATGAAGACATGAAGTTATGTATTTTATGCCCGTTTCTTTTACAATGATGATACAGTTTATTCGGCTTCGATACCGCGGTTTGATTCATACAGATGTGAACTATATAAAGATGCTTCAAAGATGACAATTTAGTCTGCGCTAAACACCCGGATGGACAGTAGCGCCTTGAGCATGTACAAGTACATGAATATGTGCGCATGATAAGTACTCATTATTATTATGGACAGTGGATGGCTGTCGGTTGAGTTTGACCGAACTTCGTAGATACAAGTAACATTATGAATGAAGACGACGACCCTGACATGATCAGAGTTGCAGCTCGAATACCGAACAAAAACTAAAACACCGTTCAAGTCGGTCTGACTAAACATTGATACATCAATTACATAACGCCGAAATCCAACTGCAAATAATGGACAGTTAACTACAGTTTATTCGCCGAAAAGGTCTCGTACTCGAAGTCGATAATTAATTGCTATACGTTATATAGCTAAAACGGTGACAAGCCCAAACGGTGACACGCCAAACTTGGCGAAAATCTACGGACAATTCAGTGTAATGATCGATGGATATAATATATATTATATATCTTTTGTTGTCACTGTTGTATCCAAAAAGTGTCACCGTTTGGACCAAATATCGTTCCCCGTTTCGTCCAATCGCATGTCATCGTTATGGCGTATCACAGTTTTGGCCAGTTCCATATTTGCTTTTACGTATACAAACTTCAAAATGCAATGCGCAATCTATTTGAGCTTTAGACGAAGCCCTTTTCTTTATCGCTTTAATTAGTGTAAAATCTTTGCGTAAAAAATCGGAAAAAATACAGCATCGTATTATATTACTCGATGAACAGAAAGACAAGCTCTGAACATAGATTGGCGTACCTGCATCTCTAATCGTGTTCCTTTAATGCTGGTGTTATCGATGGAACAAAATAAAAGTCTGATGATTACACAAATTTGCATAAATTATGCAAATGATACAGAAATGCCAATGATATACATTTACACCTTATACAGATCGCATGTGTAACATTTCATCAGATTCCGACAATTAGTGAAGGTGATATGAGCGGAACAAAAGCGAATTCCAACGATTAGAAACACATGCATAAATTATGCAAATTACCACACATGTGCAAATGATGCAAAAGGCACATGTACATCTGGTACAGATCACATGTGTAAAGTTTCATAAGATTTCACCAACTAGTGAAGGTGATATGCGCGGAACAAAAACAAGTCCATGATTACACAAGCGTGCATATACGTATGCAAATTACCACACAGATATGCAAATGATGCCAAAGGCACATCTACATCTCATACAGATCACATGTATAAAGTTTCATGAGATTTCGACAATTAGTGAAGGTGCTATGAGTGGAATAAAATGTGTGGGACGGAAGGACGGACATGCCGAGCGCTACGTTGTAACAGGGGTATAAACATTGTGATTGTGTAGATACATACATGTATATCGTCTTTACTCACATTAAAGGTTTATGTACATTTATTCACTGTATATGCATACATCCGAACCTTGTGTTTATTGTAAAAAATGCGTGTGCATGCATGTAGCTTTAAATACATTTGTAGATGTGTGTTTCATTAGTTATTTTAACCTTCATATTCAACCAAACCTTCCAACAGAAAAAAAATTCCTTTAATGTTGTAACTGGGTAATTTTCGCCACACTCACTACACTGAACAAAACCGAAATCTCACACATGGTTTCTTTTACGTTTCAAAACATGGCAACTACGTAATTAGTACGTTAATTGGACATCAGTTATAAAACACTACACTGCAGTCTTAATTGGCAGACGGGCTACAGAACGCCAATGTTGATGTTTGTGAATGGACATATCGTTCCCCAGGCTTCAACCCATCGAACTCATCTGGGATGAACGTGGACGCAGGTTAAGAGCTCAGAGGGTGCAGCCACATACTCTTCAGTATCTTGCAAAAGATTTGATCAAACAATGGCACAGTTTTTCGAATATGGTCTTGAACACGTGCTCTTCCGTCCATGCGAAGACACAGTTTGGAACGCTCATTGAGGCCACACATGTTTTCAGTTTTTTTCAGTGTATTTGATATTTGTATGTCTGTATCTGTTTCTAACTGCATATGTCACTGTAGTGTCTTCATAACCATCAGGATTAAATTAAGTCGTAATGTCAGAATTGTGTTTGTTATACTATCGTCTGAGCAAACACTGCGACATACGCTTGCAAAACAATTGCCAACTTCCAGAGTTTGAAATGATTTACTGTATTTACAGATGAATACATACACACAATGACAACTTGTTTACATACAGCTAACCTAAATACAGTAAATAGCAAAGCGAAATATTCAGAATGAGAAACAGAGATAAAATATTGATACGAAAAGAACGCAAATTTATTTTATCAACAGAGATTAAGGTCACTTGAAGCGTTCGTATAAGCGGGCACGACTGTACAGGATTGTCGTAATATGAAACTTTGCTGTTAACAGAAAAAGGACTGTAACACATCGCAATTTGCAAATACAGTAGACCGCGCCGAAATCGCCGGCGTCTAAAGCCCCGTTTACACGACCATGTTTACTTACATAAGTAAATATACTTACGTAAGTATATATACTCACGTAAGTA
>JAUELE010081086.1:0-15151 GCA_031471655.1 Diodora aspera
ATCATAACTTGCTCAGTATCTAGACTTGGGCAGGCGCCATTTTTTGTAGCTCTAGGTGTCTGAGAAACAGGCTAATGATATTCGTATTATTTGGAATGTATCTTTTGAGTCAGACATTCTAGGAGGGGGGGGATAAATTCTGACATATGCATGAAAAGAGTGAATAGGACAAAAAACGTTTGAGAACCACCGTTCTAGAGCCTTCCCAATTATAGTTGAAATCAGACTTCAGGTTATCAGCATTTAAACTTTGGCGCTACTGTAGTATACTGTACTGTGAATAAAGAACAGTTTACACATATAACCAATTAAACTGAGTGCAATAAGATATATTGTTTGTACTAGTTGAGTGAAAAGAGACCGATAAAATTGGAAACAATTAAATAATTACAACGGTGACCAGCTTGTACAAGGCAATAACTGTTCTGTGTACTGACTTGAAGCTTACGAAAATAGTCACTGTATATCAGTATGGAAACTGGAATGTACACTTTTCTCAAAGCCTTGAAGGTAGGCATAGAAAAACAAACATCTTACACTGCCATAGACATCTTAGCCTTGCTCCAAGGCTCTACTGTATTATATTTTATCATCCATTGAGCCTCCTCTGCAATAAATTAGCAAGTCTAGATAACATCGCAGTCTCTAATCCTGTGCCATGACTGAAAAGTCAAATTTAAAAAAAACCCTTTTTCCAAGATTTAGGCAAGTCTAGTTTCGTATTAAAGCAAGTCTAGGTTCTTTGATTCCACGAAACAGCAGAAGAGTCAAGGCTCATTTTGATTTAAAAAAATAATAATGAAAATCGCAGGTTTTTGTGGATGGATAAGCTTAGTGTTAGTCTAGGCAGTCTCCGAGAAGGTATTTTGTTTGTAGATTATAGTTTTAATAGTTGAATAAAATGTTAGAACCTAAGTTCCTCAGAGACGTGTGCAAGTCTATATTCATCTCTGTCAATAGGCGACACAGTCACAGGAATCGAAACCTGCGTCTGCTTTTTAATATGTTTCAGTAACTTAGAGCCTCAGAATCTTCACAAAGTCTGACAGACTATAGAGAAGCATATTAGACACATAGAATTTAGTATTTTATTTAAATTAGTATTCAGTCCAGTGCAACATTGGAGGGGTGAACAACGATCAGAGACATATCTACTGCACGTATAGATGTAGATCTGGCGCGTGGTGAGTGAAGGTGTCAATAAAAACAGTTCTGTAGATTATTAAACACCTATGAAAGTCATTAAAAGACTTGTTGTAGACCACACACAGTCTGTTAATTACTATCACATATGAGGGAGCGACCATTTCATTTTTTATGCGGGGGAGGGGGAGGCTGCAAGAATTGACTTTGAAAACTGTTTCTTTCATCTAATGACAAGAGCCAATCTATATTGTCTTCCAAAAATATTTTCTATTCAGGGTACGTTTGATTTTTCATGTAATTACAGGAATATTAAATATAGTTAAAGGAGGTAGTTAAAAGGGGGAGACAGAGGTTAAATCTGGGAGTCATATTTCTAAATCGAAAAATTAAAGATTAAGTATGTCTATATATATCGCTTGAATCCATTCATTTTTACTCGTCTCATGAAATCTGTTCATTTTCTTCAAAATCTCTCCAAACCTATTTAGCAAAATCGTCCAGCACCCCTTCCATAAAATCAAAATTAATGATCGCTCCCTAATTACGTGCTGTGACTATGACAACCTACTGACGGTTGTGTTGCACTGCACAATATATCTTTAACTAACGACAAGATAACGAATACTGGATTCACTCTTGACATGTCAAGTGTAATACTCCCGGGAATGCTATAACCGAATCTTAAATAAGTTAATGAACATTGAAATGTTTTACTCCCGGTTCATGGCTGATGCGAATGACAACCTATTCACCGTGAGTAATTCACAGTATCTAACGAAAGAGGTTACAGCGCCAGATACATGATAGATGGTTTTAGATGCCGAGGCAAATCAATTTATGTGTTTTTACTTTGGTAACACTTTAGAGGGATGTCAGTGTGGGGGGCGCGTTAGTCATGCACAGCAGGCGTCGGAGTCAGGTCGCGAATTCGATCCTACCCTGCGCTGGATTTGACCCTTGGACAAGGTACTTTACCCTACTCGTCCCAGTCAGTCCAGCTAAAATACGCACTGACGCTGCGCTTCTGCGGCAACTACCCGTAAGAGTGGAGAAAGTACAGAATATCTGATAATATCGACAAAAAATAGTTGCTACATTATTATATAGACTAAAATATAGTCTCCGAAGCAAGATCAATATTTCAAATTTTTTTTATTAAATTGAAACGATATACATTTGTAATAAAATAAATAAGATCCAATTAGAGAGTCTGCTCACTTCAGAAGCTGCAGCTATCTAGACTGGAAAAATATATAGACTGTATGCTTGTCTCTGTTGTAATAAAACTTCAGGGTCGTGATGACAGACTACATTATTATATTACTTCTCTGCATAAGCTTAAATATTCAGTTACATGTACAAGCAGAGTTCACATCATTCATCACGTTGTTACAATGTAGAGTATGTGTACCTTCACATTGGAAATGGGCTAATTTAACCTCATGTCATAGCATCACTTCAGGCACAAAAGAATAGCACAAGATTCACTGCACAATTTGACGTCACACCTTACTGTCATTAGCCTTTTCAACACACATACTTGTAGTTCTAGTATGAATCGTTTTATTTGTGACTGACTTTGTTGAAAACATTATATGCAGCTGTTCATTTAAGCATTCATTATTAGCAGATAATATTTTAGAACTAATTCAGTTTCCAAGGATAAATCAGTCGTTTCAAAGATGAAAGATAGTTTAGAAATAAATATCGAAATAAAAATATGCAGACACAAACTCGCATGTGTGGGCAAAGATTTGAAATCATTAAATTACGATATTAAATTAGAGAGCTTTAAATGTTAAGGGCGAAATTGCATTCGAGGAATACAGGGATAATTTGATTGAAAGAAAGAGGCGAAGGTACTGATTAGACTCAATATCTTTCTGTGACTTAAATAAGTTTTTATACAATCTTTGTTCAAGATCTTTGTTTCCTGTTACTTCGGACTAGTATATCATCTATCCTTGCTATCTTGAGCTAGACTGACTTAGGGCTCTATAAGAAATTCACAGTCATGGCACAGGATAGTCTGTGTGACAGACGCTGTTATTTCTTTTCTTAATAGACTTGGCAAGTCTATAAAAATGCAAGTCTTGGAATCTGAAATTCGGTGAGGAGACACACAACTCTGTACAATAAATATATAAATATACACACTGTGAAAAAATACATAAAAAGAAGAGCAAATAATAAATTTTGGAGACTGGAGTCAGTCTAGGGACAGGAGTATTGGTACCGAACTAATTCCGCACTTACGAAGTAACTTCACGATTCTGAGTATTTTTAAAGAAGTTCCATCAGATGACATAGTATTTCTTGCTAACTAAAACATTATGTATGCTTCATATTGTATTGGATGGTGGGTATTGATAATATTCTCTGATAATAATATTTTGATTTAATAACAAAGCAGGTTAGACTGACTGCAGTTAGACTAGCACAAGTTCCTGTGAGGAAATTCTTAGTTTCTAACGTTTAATTAGATATTTAAAAATATCATCTACAAATAGCATATCTTCTCGGAGACGGCTTCGGTGTTATCTAGACTTGCTAAATTGTATTGCACAGGAGGCTGAACGTATGGTGAATATATTGTCAGACAGCCTTGGAGCAAGGCTAGACTGATATTCGTTTGACGTTATACTGATATTCTATTGACTTTGCATATATTTATTGAACGTATTTTGTTTTCAGCAATTATAGACGAGTTCAAAGAGGGAGGGACAGAGCGAGCCTGGATGGCTACATGTGATCTACAACCCCGTCTTGTGAAGATAAAAAGACATGTGAAACTCCTTCAAACTCAGTCTTTTATAGATCTGTACACAACAAATATATTACCCAATCAATCATGTTTATTTCGAGAGATCAGTGCCATACATTTAAGAGAAATTTCGTCCCAATGTAAACTTGAAAGATAACAATAACTTTGAAATCATCGATCTAACACGCTCGCTAAGTAACACAAGTCTTTATTGTTGTACAAGTCATTATTTGGCAACAGACGATGAACTCAACCAATGACTGTTAACGCCGGCGATAAAAAGAACACATTTTAAAAATAAAACGTCCCTTTATTGTCATTACACAATCGGGCAAAGGAAGTATTTACTATCGTTTGTCCCTCCCCTTTTCGCCGCAGGGGGGCGCTCAATGTGGAGGAAAACATGGAGGCCAACCTTCCCCATTCAGAGCAGTTTTATGTGACTTTTATAGTCTGATTAATTTAAGATCGACCCGAGAAATGTGAGCATGCGTGTAATTACTGGACACGACAAAGCCTAACGTCTCCGACGATTGCCACAGCTAGTGACAAGTCGCAACAAATAGTCGCTGACCAATAATTATCTAGGCGTAATTGGAAAACGTTCTAACCATCACCTGGGTCGAGCTCACGGCAGCATCTACCATCTAATGATATTTCAGAATTGACATAACATAGCGATTTATGACCAGCACAGAGGGATAATTGGGCCGCGCTAAAATGTTGTTGGAAGTTGTGATCTTCGCAAATTAGCACATACGACTGTTTATGGGTCCGACCCCGCTATTTGTTGATGGAGGACATCACCATTATTATCTTGGACTGGACAGGGCATTGTCTTGTAGGTCATAGCGAGAGTAAAATATATAGGCTGTTACATCGCCAACTGGCCTCCTACGTGTGTATAGTCCATCTCCGTACACATTGTTGAGATAAAGGCTCTGTGAAGTTTCAGGAAAGTATATCAAGTCTCAGATTTTCTTTCGTGAGTCAAGCACTTCAAACAGCTCACACGCTGTTCACAATAAATATATCAATCTATGATTGGGGTATAACAATTATATATTCATCGCGTTTTACCTGTTAGTTAGACTTTTGTTTTCAAATTTTGTCTAAGAAATATACAATTCGTTTTATTTTTATTTTCCTTCAAATGACTGCCTCCTTCTACTTCCAGTTTCATGCATAAGGTAAACTGAATTAGGGCTTTATAAAAAGAATCATCGGGCAGGTCTATATGTAGTAACAGCCTAGCCTTGCCCTCAGGCTGTGCTACAATATTATATTGGCCATATGCTCAGCCTTCTGTGCACTAAAATTTAGCAAGTCTAGATAACACTGCAGTACATCATCAGAGGACGGCAGTCTCTGAGAAGATATTTTATTTGTAGATGATACTTTTAAATATTTAAATAAAATGTCAGAAATAAGAATTTCATCAGAGACTTGTGCAAGTCTAGTCACGAAGGCGAGGCCATATCTGGAGGCGCCAACTCTCTCTCTCTCTATCTCTCATAATTATGTACGCAACATGATGAAATAAGAATAACTCTGACCATAATTCTACGATTTACACAGCCACGTTATTAGCACACACGTTAATAATCTCATCGAATAATTATGCTACATTTCTAGATAATCTTCATCTAAAACGTGTAGAGAAACGTAGATTTGCTGTGAAAACTGCAGTGAGTAATGATGTTAAAGTTTCATACCCTATTACAGATGCTGATTTTAACTAAAGAAACACTGGTTTAAAAGTGTATAATTGACTGGTGACAGGCAGGAACATAATTGGGTGTTGTTACGGCTTGAACTATAGACATACAGTAGTTTGTGACAGTTGGTTTCATTTACAAGACCTCTTTGAATGGTGCGTGATAGAGATAACACGTTTCTGACAATGTTGTGTTTTATAACATAGACAAGTTGACATATGGGAATTGTATATAAATGTGACCAGTCTTTCTTTTCTCTTTTCCTAAATGGATAGTGATGTCAGAGCTGTTTGTCAAGCTATTGTACAGGGGAGGTAATCACATATCAGTGCCTATTTTTGATAACGTTCCGGTCCCAGACGACCGATGATGTTGTATTATCGTTCACACCAGTAACTAATGTCATATTGGGTTTTACCTGCCAGTTTTCGTTATGATCATTTCGGTTCCGAGCTCGTGAAACTTGTCCCACAATTCCTTGGTTTCCAGACGACAGTCAACACCCTCCACATCCGCCACCAATTTGCACTTGTCGTCTGCTATTTTCTTGACTTCCGGTGTGTCTGCCCTGTCTTCATCGTCTGATTTGTGTTCTGTGAAAGAGCGAGAAGACATATCATTTGTATTTATTCAAACAAGACACTGGCATATGTCAGACAAGAGTGACGTACAGTGTAATAACTTGTCTGGATGCTGTTCAAGTCATATGGGCATAACTTGCTTCTTATGAGCAAACATGATAATCAAAATACAATAAACGAAAAAGACGACACAAGACCTTCTTTAAATGTCTTCAGATAATATAATAACATTAAATGTCTGAAATTACGGAATGAATCCTCTCGCTGGTACAAAATGAAATTTGTCATTTTCTTCTTGTGTATAAATGTTTGCGTTGTTGGATAATAAACTGTTTCTATACATATGACTGTTCGTACTTTATATGTAATAAATACAGCTGTGTAAAAATATGACAAATCGCCTGCTTAATTCTTTTTATATATTTCTTATCTTTAAAACACACAGTGTTCATATTTCAATATCCGTTTGGTGTTATTTTCTATTTCCCCTTTCACCATACAATATAGTACATCATGAATGTAATAACATAATTATAATAATAACTGTAATACCCTACACTGTCTCTTATATACCTTTGCAAAACTCAGCACATCATCTTGCCTCTAGTAATTACATTATATACATGTACATAATATAATGTATATAAAGTCACACAATTGACAGATCGAACACCACAAATATATTCCCAAAGAAGGTATTACAAAGCTTGCAAATTATAGTTCTGCGCCATGACTGTGAAATCAAATTTTTAGAAAAGAACATTTTCAAGATTTAGATAAGTTTAGTACTTATTAAAGCAAGTCTAGGTTCCTCAAATCCAAAAAAGCAGAGGAGAGAAGGCTCCTTTTTAATAAAACATAAAATAATGAAAACTGCAGATTTTTGTGGATGAATAAATTTTCGTAGACTAAGTGTTAGTCTGGCAAAGTATCTGCAAAGAGTGGATGGAAGGATGACCAGAATGACCGGAAGTTTTCACAGTTGTATAGAAGCTATTGATTCTTGACTTCTTCTTTTTGTATTGTAAATATGTAGAATAGGATTTTATTTATTTACTTTGCAATGTATATGTGGCAAGATTTGCAATTAATACAACACCATTTGAAGGGTTATATTTTCATGTGTTAATAGATGCTTGAAAATGACTCTCATCAGAATTATATAGAACACAAATATTTCATTATAAACATGTTGTTTTACAGTACTTAAGGAACATTACATATACATTGTATATTCGGGCCTCTTCTGAATAGTTATTCATGGAAACCTAAAATAGACTTAAATCCATGTTTTCCATTACATGAACCAGAATAACGTAACTCAACAGAACAGGGTCATGACATACAGAAATTTCCTGTCCTGTTAAGGAACCAAGGAAAATGTTTATACATTAAATACCAATTATATTTTTGAGAATATGATCATATCAGAGCAGACCAGGACGTTATAAGCTCGATTTAGAACTGCTATTGAGAATGTGTCTCATGTTCACCAGCTAAGTAAGACTTGTGAAGAGTATCAGCGGAGGTACCTTTATCAGATTGACTGTGTAAGGTGGTTTATGTTAAGTTCGGGTGACTGATTCGTAATCACAGCTAAACAAATAGACGTTAATCATTGTTTTAATCGCATCCTTGTCACGGCAGTGTTACGGAGCCTTCACAAAGGCAAGGCTGTCATTCACAGAATATGTCGATGCGTGTGATGAACATTCATTCATTCACACACACACCAAATATGCTCAGCCCTAGTCATTCACGTCTTCCCCACGTGCAGAGCATAAACACATAGTTGTTTCTCCAAAGTGATTCACATACAAAGAATCTCAGATCCAAGATAATGAAAATATTTCTGCGCTGATATCCAACGATTGCTCTTTAATGTTATCTCAACATGCACATTAAGACGTAACTCTTACAAACTAGTAGAAGAACGTTTTATATCTTGTGTTAAACTGTTTTTGATCGCTATTACTGCTGTAAAATATTTTTCTATTGCCAACTACTTCTCTAAATGTTACTTAATTGATATGTTGGAAATGGATATGTCTGTATACGAGATGTTTTTTCAAGAGCGAATCTTATTGAAAATTAAACGTGTTACCAAATGTTATTCCTGCTCTGTGTCTTGCAGTTTTGAGGTACTGAGGCTAAAATAATCATGGTTTTGACGCCGCAGACAATACTTAATTTTTTTTACAATTTAAATAAATACATGCAATATTGACAGTTTTTTAAATAATGTGAACATGTATTTCCTAACTATATTTAACTTAGAATTAATTACGAATTTAAATAAAAATGGGCATATTTTAATTGTAAGAAAATCGCAGTGCAATTTTCAAATGTGTGAAGAGTTAAGTGAATGAATATAATTTAAATGTGAAGCACTTTATTTATACAAATAATAATTATTTAATTAATATACATGTTAATATATTACTTCATTATCCAACAGAATGTTGATAAGAAACCTTCTCTTGTGACCTCTTTAACATTTAACACGTTCGTCTTCGTTAAAGCTACATAAATGTCTAGGGCGGCATCTCTTCATTCTGTCATCTAATATTTGTGCAATGGAAACTTAAACGATGATATATTTAAACGGCCCCATGCCTCATTGAGCAATTTATTTTCAAACTTTCGTCGAGTAGTTTATACAGAATGTGCAGGTATTACAAAACCGCCGGGAAAGACCACCTAACAAGCATTTTCCCGCGATCAACAACACACAACATGCGCACACGCCCACCCATAAAACAATGTCGAGTGTGCACGCAGGCAGGGGGGATGGGGGGACTTGACAAGTAACAGGGACAATTTGGAAATTCTTGGAGTCTGAGAGAACTTAAAGGTATTCCGACAGACTACGCCAAACTCACAAAATCTTAGGTATGGAAATGTTACCCCAGTAAACAAGAGGCCACCAACATCGCTGCTTGATGAGTTGTATACAGGAAGAGAAGAGCAGAAGGTTATGTTCAGAGAACCACGTCGTCGGCTACCACTTCAACGTCGACACGACGCAGGTTAATCTCTCTCCAAACTATACCATCAGTCTTTCCCAATGCTTTAAAAATTCCAAACGTTACCCAATTTGCTGTCAAAATGTTTTAACGTAATATAATACAAAAAAACATTATTCACATGATTTTTTCAAGTCAACATTATTCAACTAGTTTACATTGATATTTTCAAGTGCTAGACGTACATTGCAAATTATGTACTATTGTTTAAATGTATTAAAACTGTTATAAACCCGTTCTCTATCTGTTTCGTTAACTTAAACTCCTCTATATTGTATTATTCAGTCAAAACAAACGCTCATTGTTTTCTGTTAACTATTTTTATATAAATGAATATTACGTACTTTGTAAATGTATCTGTGCACGTTTACATACAGCTTTACCGAATGTGAAATATGCTACAAATTATCGTCTCAATTAACCCCAATACACGATAAGTATTACTTCAAGTCAAAATAATGAATAGTAGGCAAAACTTATCTCTTTTGTATAAAATGCATACTATCTTCTGATCTCATTTTCAAACAATACAAGTTTAGATATAGTCATAGGACATTCTGCACAGGGTAGATATGTAAATAAAAAAGGTTCTGTTCGAATTACAATAACAGCTTGCTCGTACCATTTCTAAGGATATAACCTGCAAATTATATATTCAAATGCATAACCAACTTGGCCACTCACTCTATGTTCCACGTTTAATATTTTATAGCAGTATGACTGCTGCTTACATTTATAAAATATTAAAAATGGAAATGATATCATAACATATATCTTTGAGTTTAATGCTCTTATTAACGCACCTTATACACTAATCAGTAAAATGTGAGGATTAGTTCCGGAATTGACTCTATATGTCTACATATGCACGATCATCGCCTTCATACTACTTTGTTTGCGATTTGAGTTCAATGATACCCTGATAGTGAAAGAAAACAACTTACCAATTGTCACTTCTACATCATCATTCTCGTCGGCGATGTCTTCGCTGTCCGACGTAACTTGACTTTTGCTGAGGGATCTCCCTAGAATAGCTTCAATGCTAAAATTCGTTGTTTTAGGAGAGGCTATGGAAGTGTCAGTAGTGACTTTAACGTCAGGTTCTGTGTCGGAGTCTACCACGATAGGCTGCAACTTCTCTTCGACACACTGTTCTTGTATCTCCATCTCTATATCTGTGACAGCTTTCTTGTATAAACACTGCTTCCTCCTTCTCCCTAATCAGTTCAACTTCACTTCTGTTCCGTCACTGTTTCTTTGGTATACACAGACCCATTTAACAACCTTTCAACCACTGCTGTTGACTTCGCTGGTGAAATGACCACAGTTCATGAAAATTGTCAAAAGGAAACAGATTTCGGAGTTAATCACTACAAGACAATCGACAGTCTCACGCACCCTTTCTGAAAGGAGCCATTTCTACGAGCCCCTCTCGGTTCCATGTTACACGCTCTGTGATTGGTTGGCTCACACGCCATTCAGATTTTTCTAGGCGGAGCTACCGTCGCTGCTCGCGGATTAGGTATCACTTAATTGGCTGGCACGGCACCGACTCTTTCAACACATAACAGCTTCCGCCTGTCTTGTTACGCTCAAGGGTCCGGGGAAGTATTTAATCAGGTGACCCCTGCCCTAGAGTCCCTAACTTACGTCGGGGGCGGGGAAGACGCACAGGGCCCCAAGACACCACAATGGAGACTCGTGTTACACATTTAAACCACAAGCCTCACTTTGTAGTCTATTGTGTATTGTCGAAGGCAACACAATATTTCTTAATCGCTCCATATTTTCTGGGGGTGAAAAGTGATGGGCAAGGGTTTAACCTACCCACAAATGCTGGCGTTTTATAATACGCTCCCGGCCCGGCACTCAAAAGATTCACGACCTGTAAAATCACCAGCCCAGTACAACATCGCTCTATCATTACCTATGCAATGGCGCTTGTCTATCTGGGTAAAATGGGCGGACATTTATTACGTTCCCTTAAATATATTGAGTCGATGGATGATAACAGAGGTCTCACTATTACATTAACTTTATGAAAAAGAACATTCCCCTTTATGTTGTTGGGCAACCTTTTACCTCATGCTAAACAGCGCCTCTGGTAATAATCCAACCCCACTGGCAAAGTCGTAAACAGAACAACGCATAATGCATATATTTTTGAATAAAAAGAGTTTAATATTAATTGCAAATAGCATCAGTGTGGTCAGCTTCGGAACATTATGGTGTGAGAAATGATAAATCATGTTGTTCTATATTTTTCGATTAAGCTGAGATGTTCATTGACAGTTTGGAGAATTAGAAAAAAAATAGTTCTGTCATTTAGAAAAAAACCACTTTGTTGAAACTAAAGCTCCAGCGCTTTTTTGTCTCGTTATCTTTGCGTAAATTAACCGCAGTCTCTAAATGTATTATTTTATCTCTTTTGTCTCAACTTATTTTCCCGTTCGCCTTTATTCAACGGAGTGTTCTGGCGGTTTAGAACGCCAAGTCTTTTAAAATGAAACATTACAAGGTCTGAGACAGATAGATCGGCTAGAATAAACGCGGGGTGAGGTTTGGGGTTACTTCCACCTTCACGCCGTTCTATGCATGATCACCACCAAATCTCTGTTATTTAATTTGTATTTTTTAAATTTCTTTAATTTTTAAACTTTAATTCATCCGTTTGTTCGCTTTCGATCGGAACAAAAAATATTCATGAGAATCAGAAAACACTTTACGTTGATGTCTGGGCTGGAGAGGCGTGTTAGGGCGTTTTCGTATGTCGAATACAAGTCCCTGAGCAATACTGGAACTAGTAAACTAAACCTAATCTGATTTGTATCAGAGCTTACAGTATATATACTGACGTTCAAAAGAAAGTATACTAAATGATTTCAATTATTTTCCCTTACGTCTTTAATTTTCCATAGTCTGCCATAGTTGATCAAAAGGATGCTTGGATTTGGGTGAGTGTAAGTTGATTGACATCATCTCATTGATAAACTTTCCAAGTCTTGAAGGGATATCTCTTGTATATCCAACGCATTTGTGCATTTATTCAGTAGTCTCTTAAAAGCTTGGTATACTTTCGTTTGGACGTCAGTATACAATTACGCAAGATTCGTACAAAGTATAGTTCTGTGTCCACGGTTATCAGGCAGTATGGGGCTTTTTGTGTAGCATACACCGAGCTCGTCCACAACCAGCCCACCAGATACATTTCTTATTGTCTATCTATCATCCTCTACCTTCTCTTTCTCTCTTACGTCTTCTCGCTCCACCCTCTTTCTCCTGTCTCTATCTCCCACTCTCTCTAAAGGAACATAGAGTGCAGTATCGCCATATCGGACATAAATTTTTCTCAGTTTTCTCGGGTCGCCGTAAAATTAGATTAAAACTCCATCTATAAACAGCAGGGTGCTCAACACTTCTGTTGGGGAGAGGTGTAAATTAGGCGTGAACCCCAAGTGTCAAGGTGGGATCGAGGTGTTTGGGTGCATGAAGACAACCACAAACACATCGGTTGGCTTGGCAGCGTACACTTTAATCCATAACAACATTGGTAGACTAAAAAATAGTCTATGAAATATTTTAAATTATTTTATTGTATTTAATGTTTATTCCTTTAAGAGCCCTGCTCCTACAATGCAGTCTCATATGTGGAATTAAAGCTAGCTAGACCTGATTTGTAGACTGGCTAAAGGCTTTTAACTTAAATTTATTAATTAATGAAAAAAAATTCAACAGTCATGGAGCATGACTACAGCATTAGACTTTATAATAACTGTAGGTTGGTGGACAACATTTTATGTAATAGATATAAATAGGTAATATAAATAAGTGAGAATATATCATATCTTAGTGCTGTCCTCTATTATGATGTACATATGAGAGCAATTAAAAAGGTTGTAATCATTCCCTTTCAAAGATGAGTAGATATAGACTAACACTTCGTTTATGAAAACATATCCATCCAAAAAAAATATGCAGTTTTCATTATTTTATTTTTTACTGAAAAGGAGCCTTCTCTCCTCTGCTGTTTTCCTATGGGGACTCAAGGAACCTAGACTTGCTTTAATAAGAACTAAACTTGCCTTGATCTGGAAAAAAAAATCTTTTATAAAATTTGATTCCATAGCCATGGCACAGAACTAATGAGTAGAATAATTATATTTTGACGTTATATATAAAGTCGCAAAAAGGCGGTGGATATATACTGCCGGGCAAAAGAAACGATGCCCAAAGATTTCAGTTATTTTCCTTTACGTCTCTCTGTCATAGCTGATCAAAAGGATGCTAGGATTTCAACGAGTTTAATTCGATTGACATTATATCGTTGATAACACGTCCTGATCTTGAAGGGATATCTCTTGCATATCCAACGCAATTGTGAATTTATTCAGTAGTCTCTCAAAATCTTGGTATCGTTTCTTTTGCCCGTAAGTGTAGTTCATGAAACAAATTTTTTTCTAAGGGAGTCCAGAGGCATGAACTCCTCGGACACTTTCGAAAAATCGGCATGCAAAATTGTGCGGTCTCAGCCTATTTCACGAGCTTTCATGATACATGTACTTTGGGAGGTTAATTTGGCTGCAACATAGCAAAAACATTTCAATGGGGGAAGAGAAGGAGAGAACTTGGTCGCAGTGCCACTCCCCCCCCCCACGCTTCTCCCCCTCCCTTTCCCAAATCGTGGCCTGATTCGGACACACTTGATTCGTCTGTATCGAAAACCTTACGAGTCCGTTTTGGAATATTTAACTTTTGTGTCGTAAAAATGAAACATTAATAACTTTGCTCCTCTTTTGGTTTCGTATTTTTACAAGCGTGAAGCCATGAAGTTCGTCCATCACGGTTATGAAAATGACTGACCGGGAAGCGCTATAAAATCCTTGACACATATGAGCCTAATTAAGCATGGATATCTGCTAACGAGGGGAATCATCAGACGGCGTAACTAGAGCTGAGCGAATATTGCACGGTCTGGAGGAATCTGTTCATTCGGCCGGTACTTGTAATTGACAAACGGGTAAATATCCAAACTATAACCTCTTGACATTTGTTTTCATAAGTGGTCGCTTGCATCAATGAAAACAACTACCGCGACATACACAAACAAATGGCGGCGGCGATTATCTAAGAACGGCTGCCACATGTGCAAAGATTATCCCTAATTTGTCACTGAGAAGCCCTTCTCGATTTCGGAGACCTGCTGCATGCCATTAGAGTTAATTTGAATCAGCACTGCAAACATTTTCATAGTCCAAACTAATTAAGGAAGTGTATAGACAACCTGACCCCCGTGTTTGGGGGATCATAAATCACGGGCCGTTATGTCATTAGACACCGGTTCCGCTGTCCTTTTGAATTGTTTTATGGTACGACCTTTGCGTTTTGATTTCAGTCGGACTCTGTATCACTTTTGTCTTCAAATGTATTGCATTTCCTACAACCACATGGACGGTGACATGTTGTAAATATATGTAGTTCGTACACAATCCTAGAGTGAGTAATGATGTAATTCCAACTGCTTGTTCTGGAATTGTCAAAAGGATGAGGTCGGGTGCAAGAAGAGGTTGGGCCTCTTTGAAGAAAAAAAAATCGGTATAAAATTTACATTTGGTTTTCAAAATTTCCCAGGTCTCATCAGTCAGTCAGTCAGTGAGTCAGTCGAATATGTTCTAGTCCCCACCCAGATCCTTTAAGAGAAGGGGTGCAAAGGGTACATGGTTCGCAAGCCAAAAGGGGGCCTGGGAGCCAGGGAATTTCCTGGCATCTCAGGAAATACTTTGAAACGGACTCCGAAAGACACTGTGTACCCTCTGATAATATTCCTCTTGGAGGCCCCATCCTCCAACAAGGCTCAGCACACCCCACCCCAAATCAGGGGTGGCGCCAGGAATTCCCCGACTTGGGGACTGAGATCCC
>JAUELE010081197.1:0-15145 GCA_031471655.1 Diodora aspera
ATTTAGCTTCTTTATATTTGATGTCATTTTCGTTGTCCTTAGAGTGCAGTTTGCCATTTGAAATCCAACCCTTATTATATTTCTTATATCGTCATGTGATGGCGTCAGATTATCGGCGTTAATGGTTTACATTTTCCTCACACAGATGTAGGTAATTCTACCAATAAAATAGTACCATATGGTTTTCGTATAATATGTTATATGATTTGAAATATAAAACAACCACCAAACGAATCAAACGTAGTAATAACACATCCCGTTTAAGCACAACCCTCGGTTTATTTAAACAAATAAAACATTCATGGAAAGATAGTACATGCATCGAACCTACTTGTTAAACTCATCAACTTCTTGCCTCCGTTGCCAAAAATTGCTGATGTCTTTACAGTCATCCCAACAACGTTGTAAGGACACGGACATAAGTTTGTCATTCACGTGAGTCACATCTCCGTCATAGTAAAGATTTAGTTCACGTATCTAGGAAAGAAACTATCATCTCGAAACTGATTCACAAATGTTCATGTACATTTCCCTGCACGTCAATGGCTCACTATCGCAGGACAGACATGTTGTCGCCTCCCATAAAGCTGTAGACTAATATATTGAAGCAACCGATATATTACATGAGAAAACCCCATAAACATGTAGTGAGACGTTTCATAAGTGAACGAAAGAAATAAAGACAGATTGACGGGCTATAAAGGTTCAATAGATTAAGTTACAAGCTACTTAAACATCACCGATTGATCAGCAAAGTATACAGAACCTCCCCTTCGTCTCCCTTGTATTGGCTTGTCCTTAACAACAGGTGAAGGTTGGTATTGGCTTCTTACTTATATTTGGTGATGACCTGTAAACACTAAGTACAATTGCTATGTACATTGGAATGTACCTCTTCTGGTTCATTGCCCAAATATTCAGCCACGTGGGTGATGTATGTCTCAGCAATAATGTTGGCTTGTGGACGTCCCATTCCCCGGAAAGACGTTTTGGAAGGCAGGTTGGTTTTGCACAGTTTTCCACGAATACGTATGTTCGGAACATTGAAATAACCTCCAGATGTTGTCAACGCGTGTTCCAGGACCTTGGAGGAGGCGACAGAATAAATGAAATATGTGCAAGAAGTATAAGCAACCTTTAGAATTAAATGCATATAATGCATGGTATGGGTCTTCTAGTACAGTTTAGGAGACTTGATATTGTGTTTTCAAAGAGCATTGGCTTTTACATGTCATGCTGTGATTAATTGTTTTTCTTGTGTACATGTAAATGGCAGGTTAGGGTCTGTAAGCTAATTGACTAGGACACTCATACTTTTAAATACATAAGAATGACACACAGAAGCAGGTCTACAGTGACCAGATTACTGAGTCAATGACCTATGCATGATTACGAAACACACCACAATCAAAACTCCAATCAGGTGTTCCTAAAATTAATTTCAGGGGGATCTTCATCTTCAGCCTCCTTTTGTTGTTATATCGACTTACAATATTGGATGTATTCAGTGACATGCCGGCATTCAGGTAGTACACAAGATCCACTGCAATCAGCTTACCGCTTGAGGCGAAACCAATCTGAAGACAAAAATGTGTTTAAACTTCACAAGAGTCATTATGTATCATCATATATGGCTTAGTGTCGATTATCCATAATAAAAACAAGTGAAGTATTAACGTATTTATTAAGGATACATGAAGAACATCATAATCAGTTTGATAACAAAACCGACATTGTGTCAATGCACAGGAAGGTGTATAAACTTTTAAACTAACTAACTAAATAAAAACATCTTACTTTGTACTTTGCCAGAAAGGGGTGTCTGGTGCCTGAGATCTGTATGTCCTCCCGTCTGTCTAATACGGCTCTGATAGGTCGACCTAGCCTAATGATTACACATACGATTCATTGCAACTGGTTTTACATCAAAACACATTTACTTCCTCCAATAACGTGTTCTGTTTTATCAGCATATCATTCGAAATGAATGTTGAATATGATTAATGCCAGTTGAACTGACATATATTCAAAGATTGTTAATGATCAGGTTTCGCCCAGTGACAAGTAAATGAAATTATGGCTCTCAGTGCAGAATATACTTTTTATGTCATTTGAATGACACTATGAGTATACATCAAAATAAATCTCATGTGCATGTATTTACTTTCATTCATTCTGTTCCATACATAAACTATACTATTGTTTGTTAAATACACTCCTTGTTGTTGCGGTGCTCTGAGATGCAGTACATGAGCAGACATACAGACAAGGACTTACTTGTTGGCAGCTACAAGAGCAGGAGCAAGCAGGATTGCAAATCGTGAGTCTTTTCCACCAAACCCACCACCTGGAGATCGTTGAAAAGACAATTTGGCACAATCCTTAATCAATATTGAATACGTTTTTTTGTAAGGCTTGTTAGTAAATCTTTAAAGAAGTCAATTCAAGGACTTCACAAAAGGAAATTAAGAGCGTATTACTTGAAACGGTAAGTGTCTGTCGAAAATGACGTTTTGTTTAGCATGCCCCTGTTGTGTTTCTACCTGTGAGCATGTTCTCGCTTTGCCAGTACCTATTGTTTCACAGCCATTAACTATTGTATAATCTATGCAACAATAGACATTTAAAGTACAGTCAAATGCAAACTACTAGCTAGAGATTTGCTATAACAATATTGGAAATAACAAGTTTAAATGACTAGCAGGAGCGAATCTGTGACATATTGGATATTAACATAATATTTAAATATGTTTTAGCATATGTGCATACATGTAGCATATTTGCATGAAAAATATCCAAAGCCATGTTCACTTCTCCTAATTGATGTTGAAAAGGCCTTTGATTCGGTGGATAGTGTCACGCCCATACTTATTTGTATGGAAGTTGCATATAGTTGTATGGTGCGAGTCTGATTTAAGTAGTGTAATTCAGTATAGTAAGCCCCGTCTGCGTCTCTCTCTGTGCCGTGTTGACATCAATGTCGCAGAGTGAGCAACCAAAGTCGTCAGACCTGGCATCAGTAGGAAAGGTAAGTTTATGTTCTGTCTGGAGTTCAGTGCATATAGGGATACATAGGTGTATGTAGGTTCTGTGAGTGAGAGGTGTATTTGCCTGAGTAAACACGGCTGTTTGTGAGTGTGTAGGTACTACTGTGCGACAAATAGGGACTTCATGGGTATACTATTTAAGTTAACACATTTTGGATGCGATATCAGAATATTGATACAAACCTTTTATAACAACAGATTCTCAAATATATTGGTACATAGTTTTCAAGATTACTGGATGCTGCCAATTACAGCGTATACAACGCATGGACAAAAGAAAGTATACACTTTTAAACTGTATTTTACTCAAAGAGAGAGAGAGAGAGAGCGCACATGGGGTCCAGCCACACCCGGATTGCAAGAAACCTCCACTGCACGCAATTTACCCTCACCGTTTCAGACAGACTAGCAATGCACAGGACAGGCTACAATTCGGCAGATCACGAGTGACAACGCCACGTAACGGTGCGTCAAGGCGACGGAAATGGCAGCAACTGCGTTAGTGCACCGCATCAGTGAAAGCAGAATACTACAACGTTAGGTGCTGCAGTGATGAGAGTTAGCCAACCCTTGAGCGGAATCGACTTGACCTTGGAACACTGACGTCGAAGACTGAATTGGGCCAGTTGAGTGGGACGTTGGCGGGTCCTTTTGTTCACAAAGATGCTCGAGTCCGAGTGTACCGTCGACGAGAGGAACGTTTGGCGCCATGCTACATTCAAGAAGTCCATTCGTATGGTGAAGGCGGTGTGATAGCTTGTGGCAACCAACGGACGAGATCTGTTATTCATCCATGGCAAACTCAACAACTAATGGTATAAAAAAGAGGTTCCACAGCCCTTGTGCTGCCATTCCTTCGCCAGTAGCAACAGGGAACACTCCCACAGCACGACAACACTAGATCTCACACAGCCAGCACGCTAACCATATTTGAATCCAATCGAGCACCTGTGGACCATCTTAATCGTCGTATCAGAAGACGTCCACATCCCACAACAAACCAACAACAAATTGCCGGCATTTCGAGAGACGAATGGAATCTGATCCCTGATTATGTCATCAGGTGGCTGACGACATCAATGAAGCAGCGAGTTTGGGCGTGCATTGGTGCTAGTGGTGGCCTTAGTCGTTACTGAGAGTACCACTTAATCTGTCAACTATTTGCATGGAAATTTAAAAATATAATTTATGTAAATGTGCATGCACACATTTACAGTTCAACAAAATGCGACACATAATCAATATATTCAGTAGCTGACTTGGCACCACACACAAGTACATGCAGCCTCTTCTCTCTGTGAAGGGACTCTTCCAGCTGACGATATGTCATCTTCGTCAGCCTCATGATACCGCCATTCGTCAACTACATGATGTTCACGTGTGTACAGTTCTGTTCCAATTTTAATAAGTTGGTGAATTTGTACATGTTCTGATGACCAGTCATCTTGGACAACTTTGAATACCATCAATTCACATTCATCCAGTTTATGCTTCTGGGTCCATTTGTGTTAAAGTGATTCCGCAGCTGTCTCTCGCCTCTTTCCACTTACTGGCCGGGGACATACGTGTAGTTCGCAAGCTGCATAACACAATATAGTTCCGGAATCGGTGTAGGGGTAGAACAGAAGCAAATTGGTTTATGCTGAGATTGTTGTGGAACGTCACCTGTAGTGCAAATCACAGGGCACTCTCTTCGGTTGCCCGTATGTAGTGAAACAGGCAACGGGGTTCAACTGGCATAGACACTTAATTCTGGAGGGACAGAAACTTGATCTGGAACATCAACTGTAATGGAGCCTTTTGAGCTGTGAAGATGTGTTAAACTCAAGTGTTGACTGCACCCCTTCAAGTTGGTAGAGGAAGCGAGTGAAATAGGATCAGGAACAGTGCTGTTCCAGGTGGAATGTAGAAGTGACCGCTCAGTCAGTTATTTCTCGAAAGGTTAAAAAAGCAAAGCCTCAATTGTTTATCTGCAGAGAAAAAGACACTTGACCTGAGTCATGCTTTTGGTACTTCATGCTTTCAGACATCGTAACTACACGACATTCCTCTCTTTAGGTATTCCAGTATACATATTTCGTGACAGGCTCATGTAAGTTTAGTTTTCACAAACGGCTTGCCAGTTGAACGTTTTTTGTATTTTGGTTGGGTTGCTAACCTGATATTGAAGCTGTTTCGTCTTTAGTGGTAGATAAGGATGTTTTTGCCTGCTTTATTCTGTTTTGTGCAATAGCTGTGTATATTTGTTTTGACCACGAGAAAAAGCGTTTGTAGTGATTTGCAGAGATGAATGATATGGATTGTTTTGTTGCACCTTGTATTGTCTTGTGTTGTCTGTGTATATGTTTGTGTTTGTGTGTTTTTAGAGCTTCTACGTTTACGTCTGAGCATATTTTGAGGAAACTAGAATCCCAATACTTATATGCATTTGACAATTCTCCTTCTTTATTTGAGAACGAAAACAGTGATCACCTTGTTTGTTATTTACTGACTGGCTTACTTATGCTTGGATTAGTATACATTAATTATTTAGGTTTATCATTTATAATTTTGATACAATTGTTCAAAAGCCACTTGAAGAGTTGATGTCATTGAAACATGACCCAATGAAACATTTTACAATGGACAAGTCACTGGACCGTGACATGTAATCACCCCAGCCTGCAGGCAAAGTGAGAGTAAATCCTACTCATTAAATATGATGTTGTGTTTGTATAAATGGTTCACGTTTACAACACTCAATCATTGAGAATACATGTTACCTATCCGCTTCACTTTACAACTGACTTGGTGTTGTCTTCTTCCAAGAATCTTTCTCGCCAGATCCTGGAAGGAAAGTATTAAATTATTTCAACTGGTCTACGGTTGTGTATTTTATTGGCATACTTGTAAGTCAATCATTGCAATATTTCTCTTTATGAGCAAAGACCCGACTGTTACGGGTGCGTTGTATGAAACACAAGTAATACTTATCGTCCCTGTTTCTGTTTGAGTCCTTACCCTGTCAAAAATTGTATAACCCTATGATTTGTGATTTGACAAGGCATCCAAACCTGTACTCCTTGGAGATGCTGTGACGCGCAATAAATCTCTAGTTCATTCCCCTCCCCAGGGATGACCAGACATCGATGAGTCTCCATGAAGAAGTGATCCTGAGCATCCACAGAAATCTCCCCTTCAACTACGTGATCAGAGATGGTCATTGCCTTAGCAACATCACCATGATCCACCTCGGATAGATATGCGTCGAAGTAGGATTTTTTGTTCATGGCATCCTGTCCAAAAGTTATTAAGAATGTACATTAAACTTTAATGAATTCATCTTGCTTGTATGTTACATTGCAATTCATAGCCAAAATATTATTGTCTCCATATGGACATGCCACAAATCTGAACCGTTATAAGTCCAAAACGTAATTTTGATATTGCCTTACTATCTGTTCTCGGATTACCGAAAACGTCGTCATATTTATTCCAGCTATTCTATTTGATATTTTTCAGTATTGTTTGCTAGATAATGATTAAAGTCTTGAAACTGGAATCATCTACCTGAATTGAAATGATCGGTTGAAGATCTTCATATACAATGTTGACTTTATGTACAGCTGCAGCTGCTTGTTCCCGGGACTCAGCCAGCACCGCAGCTACAGCGTGACCAACACAAAGAACCTGAAGATATATCAAATGGTGATAATGGTACGATAAGGAATATGGATATATTGGAGGTGCAAAGGACAAATAATTCACAATGAATTTACTTTTGTTTAACTCAATTATTTCATTTTATTCCATTGCGTTTAATTTGCTTAATTTGATTCCATGTGGGTCCGTTTTCTTTTCTTGTCCATTGTCCTTTCTTTGTTTATAGTTCATTATACATGCTGTACCTGTTTTGATACCAGAAATTCTTCCTCTAATTGTGTTGAAGTATTTTTGCAGATGAGGACATCTTCGTGTGTTATGACATCCACGACGCCTGGCATGTCCAAGGCTGCTGATATGTCGATGTTGATGACTGTAGCGCGCGCTCGATCGCTGGGGACGAGTACCATGTGCAATTCACCTGAATAAGAAAACGGAAAATATCTCTTGTTATCTTCTTCTTTACAGTTGGAAACGTGGTCACACTCAAGGTGTTCTTTTCGCAAAATAACTTTGGGATCGATAAATATACATAAAAATATGTACATTCCACGATTGATGCATACAACATATAGCATGTTGCATGCTTTTGCTTACTTTCTAATACAAATAAAATATTAAATTGCTGCCCTTTGTAATATTCTTTTAAAACGTTCGCAAACTGAGCAGTGTTGTTGTGTACATCGCTTCGTTCTACTGTTATTGTGAATACTGTACATGTATATAATAATTATTATCTTGAACAGTCTGTCATGCACGCAACAAGTAATCACGGATAATCTGCAACAACGTAAAGCATTTACCGATGCTCTGAATAATTTCCTCGATCGTATACAAGAATTTCAAAACATCTGGTCTGCATTCGGCATAACCTGTGACGTGTCACTATTTTTATCCAAATATGTCTAGTAATCTTCATGCCCCGACGAGTGATGGTTTACTCGTGCTGCTCGGAATTGTTTTGTGTTGGAACTCTAGCAAACTGAATCCTTTTCAATCTGCCAGGCTTAACCCATTTAAGTCTAGCGTCCTCACTTGAGGACACCACGATTTTTGAGAAATAAATCTACCTGTAAGCATTTATTAGGACAACTCCTTTCTAACATATTAAAGGGAGATAATGCTTATTCACAAAACAACAATTTGAGTTATTTCCCTTGAATAGCATTTTCAGACTGCAACTATTTGTATGTAAAATTTAAGATCTCAGACGACAACATGATTCAACGGAGAAGGTAAGCAAATATCTAAATACCTGTAAAGAATTTTAATAACATTATTTCAGAGAAGTTGCTGCATAAAACCTGAACTAAAATGCGTTTTCAAGTAATTGTGTAAAATATTGATATTTTTTATAATAATGTGAGGTTAAAGTGGTGTACGTCCTCGTATGGGGACGCTAGGGCCGAGAGGGTACTGGTTTTGTTTATTTGTAGTCTAACTTTCTTTCAGGGAATTCACTCTCAGTCAAGTTCTAGATGTCTAAGAATATGAAAGTAACTCATTTCAACGTGCTGACATCTTCATTGAGCCACCACCTGTTGACCCGTTGACTGATGAGGACATTGGTGAGGACGACGACGAGGGGGAAGTCGACAATCTGACTGGTCGGCAACTCTCTGCGCATGCGACAGCTACAGTCCTCTATCCTGATAGCAGAGAAACCATTTGAGAGGGGTTGGATGAAAGAGACAGACGTAAGTTTAGCTTTGCTATGGGCACAATATTTCTTCTAAAATAAACAGTATGTTGCCATCGTGTGGAAAAGGTGTGAGCGGACAGTTGTGTAGTCATCGGTGTGTTTATACATGTATATGCATGCAGATGAGAGTTTTATGTGCGTATGGATGTTTTTAGTCTCTTTGTGAAAGCTTGATTATATTGTCTGACATAATTATTTCCTTTCTCTGTTCCAGGTTATTGTGCCAGATCCCCATGAGGTTGATTCATCATCATCTGAAGAGGGCATCCCAACATCTAGGAGACCTGCATCACAAACAATCCCAGTCAAGAAAGCTAAGCGCACAGTTCAACCCCAGCAGCCCAGGCGAAAGTGGAAAACTGCTGATCTTTCAATTAGTCACAGAGACAGATGTCTTTGGAAGTCACCACCTGTGAGCACTGCGAACCTTCCACAAGATCCGGTTGGTCTATTCGAGCTTTTTTTCGATGAAGATGTGATTCAGCTTATCTGCGAACAAAGCGAGGTATATGCTGCTTTCAAAGGTAACCACTCCTTCAAAGTAACCCCGGATGGCATCCGCACCTTCCTTGCTATTCTTCTTGTGTCTGATTACTGTACTGTACCTCGAAGACCGATGTACTGGTCGAATGACCAAGATGTACGAAATGCAGCTGTTGCATCCGCAATGACTAGGGATAGATTTGAGGAATTTATGAGATTTTGCCATGTCAGTGACAACAACAATCTTGATCCAGGAGACAAGATGAGCAAAGTCAGACCGCTCCTTGCTATGATCAATGAGCGTTGTTTGAGGTTCTTTTTAAAGCAGCAGAATCTGAGCATTGATGAGAGCATGGTACCCTATTACGGACATCATGGATGTAAACAGTTCATCAGGGGCAAGCCCATTCGTATTGGATACAAATTTTGGGTTCTGACAACTCCACTTGGCTACACGATCGAGTTCGAACCGTACCGAGGGGCAAGAGGCAGACAGGCAGCCAGGGAATATCCTGATCTGGGCATGGGTGGAGGTGTTGTAATTGACCTCATTGCTGAACTTCAGACAAAAGGTTCGGAGGATTCATTCCATCTTACCATTGACAATCTATTCACGTCGCTGAAGCTTGATGACTGCCTCACAACCAAAGGATGTGGGTGCACAGGAACAATCAGATCTAACAGGATTGAAGACTGCCCCATTTTACCTGTTGCTAACATGCAGAAAAAGCAGAGAGGTTCCTTTGAATATAGGACTGATGAAACCAAAGGACTGATTGTAGTTCGCTGGAATGACAACAGTGTTGTGACAGTTGTCTCAAACAAAGTGGGTGTCTACCCAACACAGACAGCTTCCCGCTGGTCCAAAGCCGACAACCAAAGAATCCAAATGTGTCAACCATTCCCAATCTCTCACTATAATAAAACAATGGGAGGAGTCGATCGCATGCACCAAAATGTTGACAAATACAGAGTTGCTAACCGGTCAAAGAAATGGTGGTGGGCAATCTTCTACTGTCTTGATCTGAGTGTTCAGCAGTCGTGGCACCTGTATCGGGCCACTGCAGAGAAGTCATCACTCGACCTCTTGGCAGTCCGTAGGACCATTGCAGTCACCTACCTTATGAAATCCCAGAAGCCAACACCGGGTCGGCCTCTTGGACGTACACCGAGGTTGGACAGGAGAGTTCCATGGGCAGTCAGACTTGATGGCAAAGATCATCTGGTTCAGTACGTTCAAAAGCAGATACGATGCGCTGCTTGTGGGAAGAAATCAAGGCAGCAATGCTCTAAATGCAAGGTCGGTGTCCATGGAAAATGTTTTGAAGTGTTTCACACTGTTCCTTGAACAACATGTTCTGCAAGTCTAGTTACAAATCCCTGAAAGACTTGTTTTGTGCCAAGAAACTATTCATTTGCTGTTGATTTAATGCCTCAAATGTCTCAGTTAATGTTTTTGAAATGAGATGATGTCTCATAAGTCAGTAAATAAAGTTTGTTTTACTTTAACAAGTTGTTTTCGTCATTTACAGTTGTTGACAAAATATGTACCCTCTCGAGCCTAGCGTCCTCATTTGAGGACACCACTGTTTTCACTGATAAATCAACAAAATGTGAAAGCTAAAGCAAATAACATGTTTTAGTGTTTTTATCATTATAATATATATATAAATTATATATATACTGTGCAAACAGTTTGCAAAACAAAAATTCCGGCATAAATGGGTTAAGGGGATATTTATTGCCCATACACTGGTATAATGTCTACTCTACAGTATATATTATGTTATTTATTTGACACATGCTCTAAACACTTTTCTCGCTACGGAATACGTATCCAACCTTAACTTCCTGTATCAACATTATGCCAATGGTTGTCATCAAGACACATCGCACGTAAATAAAATGGATTACAATAGAATTGAAATGTGTGTTGCAAGTTTCCTCTTTCAGTGTAAGCAATATAATATGTCCAGCTTTTGGGGCAACGGAGGTTGTCTTAGAGAGCTCACAAACCATGTGTAGGTGGTATATCATCGATGAATATCGCCTCTCCCGTTGTCTGTTTCATTGCGCTGACGTGTACGATGGGTCTACCCACAGGATCATCACCAAGCTGTGAGTGAGGCACATTGTGGTAGTACTGACTTCCACTGACTGTAGCTCTTACATAAGGCCATGTTGCGCTGTCTAATTCTGTTGGGATTCCATTCTGCAACATTGATCTAATATTAATTTTACTGCTACTCCAAAATGTTATGATTTACCTAGTACAGCAGTACATATAAAAATAATGACATGGTAACATCAGGATCACCTTCGAATAATTTCATACCATGTTCAATCTATTTTGCACGGTGAGATAGAACTTATAGAAGAATCCAATAGCCAGTGTTTTTCTGTACTTCCGGTCATCATCTCCTGTCATCAAAGTCTCCAGTTCCTGTTCAAGAGATTCTTTTGCCGCAGATGCTAATGCGTCATTCCATTCCCTAAACAGGTAAAACCACTTTAAACATAAGACCTTTAAAACCATCTATAGAACTAAAGCAAGCACCTTCATGACGTACTTATCACTTGTCACGTTGCAAAGAGTTAGGAGTTGAAACAAGGGAATGACCAACAGTTACTATGTAGCGAAGTAAGAACAATTGCCGCAATATATTCAGTTTAATTGTTTCTTGTCTGCAATAATGACTTCGGTACAGTCAGTGTGACCGAGAGGTTAAATTCAAATTTCGTAGGGTCAACATACCTTCCGGACATAGCTGACATTGTCTGTCTAGATTCTACAACCGTGTTTCCAATACCGCCATAACACATTGAAATTTCCTTCACCTTCTCTGCGTCAATGTACACACGAAAACAAGCGTTGACCTTTGACATACTGCTACCACGTCGATCTCCATGGAAATATACTTGGGTATATTCATTCTGAGCACATAGAACAATCATACGTCACATGGTATACTCAATGTAAGCAAATAAATGATACTGTTTATTTACAAAACTTGCATTTGTCTTAGAAAAACAGCATTCATAGCGTCTAAGTATTAGTTTTACCACAGCTGTTATTATATCTACATTGCACCAATACGGCGGATGCAAATGCAGCATTATGATTTCAAGAAAAAACTCATAACATCTTATGATTGTAAGTGTATATGTTTTTGGTTTCTTACCCATTGCCCATAGGGAATATGAACACTGAGAATGATTTCCTTGTCTGTAATCTTTGAAGCTGTGTGAGCGAAGAATTCAGCGTCCAGTGGAACAGTCCTCTGTGGTCCATCTGAATATATGACCCAATTATTATCGAGTATATCTGATTACTAGTATGTTATACGGTAAACAGCGACTTCGCTGAGTTTGATTGTATTCATGCCATGACTTCCTATTCAATGCTTCATTACAATACTCCAACTAGTACAACATAAACACATCTACACACTAGGGGATAGTTGATGCAGTCAAGCGTACTGATTGAGTTTCATTTAGCCACCAGTGTATTAACGCACTCCCTTTTCTGCCCACAGAGGTTGTTTTTTCTTTATTTCTGTTGTACACTCTTATTTGTAATAGTCTGAATGATTCACATTTACACTACAGTTCAATACGACACATCAGTATTCTGTTGGTGCCTCTTGTCCTCTTCTTTTTGTACTTTGTACATAGGTGGTGGCAAAGTAAGGACACGCCAATGGTTATTTCCAAACATACTTCTGATCTATATGATATTGGCAAATTATGTTGGCTGATTTGGGCCTGTTAGGCGCTAGAAGGTTCAAACTCATATGGCCGAACGCCCAATAGTTCCCTGTTGTGACCCAGGGGCAACTGATTGAAGTGACGGACCTTTCGATCAAAGTGTAAGAGTGTGAGACAGGGTGAATACCTAGCAGATATGGAAGTATCACGATGCAAGCAGTCAAACATGCAAATAAAATCTGACTTTGCTTAACTTTGCACACACACCAACACATATCAGTGTTACGTGGGCGCTGCTTGCGCTTACCATTTGCTACAACAACCCAATATAATTAAGTAGTTATTACCAAACAGTGCATGGCATATAATGAAAGAAATCCAACAAATCTGTCTGGAGTGATTTATGACCCCACACAACTTTCTACTGCGCTTGTCATACCAATGTACCGATCTCCATGGGAACCTCGGAAAATATTTAGGAGGAATGGATTGACAAAGTTTCAGTAAAGCATAAATAACATACACGGGTCAATAAATAATAAATGTGACTTCGTCAATATAGTTTACATTACTTTCACATGTAAATCTCATGTAACATACCAAACACGCCACAAACTACGAAGCTGAAACGCACCTAATTCATATATATGCATTACAATCTACATGTATATATATATACACACACATGTATATACACATGTATAATTCACAAAGTTATCAGATACCTGTAAAATTAAAGTTTCTATAACGCAACAGGACACACTTCACACATATATCTATATGATAACTATGGCTATCAAAATAAAACTGTAATCTATGATTGTAAGACGTAATCATGATTATTACATACCAAGTTATGCACCATTTTGTCTCATTTCCATGGACTGAAAACAATGTGCGTGACCGTCTGTCCGTGCTCAATATGAACGCTTTCACGCCCACTGACGAACGGAAAACGTGTGAAGCCGTCCGACCGTCCGTGTTTAGTATGAACGCGCGTAGCCTAGTCTGTCTCACAGACGCTGAATAACTAATGTTATCCAATGCCAGCCTACTACTGTGAGCCCACACCCTTCAGTTTAGCAAGTCTAGATAAAACCACATTCAGCTTGTCTCTGGGCTGATTTAGAATTTATAAAAAAAATACAGTTTACAATAGTGTATTAAAATATTACATGATAACATTGCAGTGACTAATAATTAGTCTACATACCAAGTATGTGGTCTTCAATTTACTTTGTGAGTTAAGACATCAATCAGCTTACTTCAGCAGCAAGTGATTCAAATCTGAATCAAATAAAAGAATGCAGCGTAGAACACTTTATACATATCTGAAACTATGTACACAAGATGCACATTTTTCTGCAACATTTAAGTATAAATTAATCTATCCAGTGTGATGGTGCCTCGGAGAAAACTTTGTCAAGTGGCTCAGAACACCATCAATAAAAGGAAATAACTAGGGTTTTTCAAATTCAACAAACACATTTATTACATATGAAAATAGGAATCAAAACAAATTCACACCGGCAATCAAGGGTAGATCGCTACCTCATCGAAAATGGACTAAAGCCATCATAAATGCGCATGAATATTACATAGGCTAATTATATACACCGATTACGTCACAATGACGTCATAAGAATAAGCATCCTAATGCATAACTAATGAAAAGAGCAAAACATACGAACCAAGGGTCAGGGGTTGACACCGAGATCCGGGAACAGTACTGAAGGGATTCGAACCAGGAACGGAATTTCCAAGATGGCGGAAGCTGTGGTGGACCTTCCCTCCAGCAATCGCGGTCGGCGCCGAATTAATACAAACTTACCCGAGATCTGGAAGCCAAGCGCCGACTCTTCATATCCACCCGTTATATATAGGAGAATTGGATGTCACGTGGATACATGAAAATCACAAGAATCATGAATTACATGAACATATATCAAATCACAAGAAAAGGATTCGTTCTCGAAGCGCTATGTTCCCAAGTTCATGAAAGATGCGTTTGGGAGAAAAGTCCAGTCCGCCGTCACACCAGTTACCTTCAAATCGACAAACTAAATACTCTAAGGAAGGCGTCATACTTCATACTTCACACTTCATCATTTAAATTTCGTCATTCATGATTCAGCATTCATCATTCAAAAAGCTGCCACACGGGGCATTCATCATTCATACTTCATACTTCAAATGTTTCGTTAATTTTGGGCGAATACGATTTATATACCGTTTTGTGATGTTTTAAGTCATTATTAAAAGGGTCTGCAATGTTTTTGATAAATGTTACAGATAAACAGTTTGATAAAATATAATTTGAAAACAACACAATGGCGATTGCGGGAATCGAACCTAGATTCGTCGAGTGGCAAGTCCGTAATCCAACATACCGCTACGAGAAATCCCTGAAGGGATGTAATTTACCAATTGTAGACCGCTGCAATTCTCCACATTTTCATCATTGCAGTATGAAAGAATGAACATCGTCATTCCAGAATTTTGAATGACATTCATGAATGATGAATGCTCCGTGTAGCTTAAAGTTGTCGCTAATCTACGTTTT
>JAUELE010081307.1:0-15141 GCA_031471655.1 Diodora aspera
CGTTGGATATACAAGAGATATCCCTTCAAGACTTGGAAGGTTTATCAATGAGATGATGTCAATCAAATTACACTCATTGAAATCCAAGCATCCTTTTGATCAACTATGGTATAAAGACGTAAGGGAAAACTAATTGAAATCATTTGGTACACTTTTTTTTGGACGTCAGTATAGTTGAGATACGAATCTAGTCCTTGAGTTTAATATTAATTTGTAACTATCGATTTAACATCGATTTCTTGGATTGTAGGTCACTAAGTCTTGTAGATGATATTGTTGTATTCCATATTATTCTCATATTAGCTAAAACATGTGCAATCTGTAGATTTCAATTTCTTTCTGTTCCTTTCTGTTGGTATCTTGTTACTCGCGTTGTGTTGTGACAGAGATTATCGTGAAATTGATACATTGCAATACATTAACTCAACCCAACTCATTGTCCGTTTCGTGGCCAGTCCAATGTTTTGTATTAACTCATGGCATAAACTAACAGAAAGCTTTGTTGGGTACTTCCGGAAGCGTCGGTTCACCACGTCTGAAAGAACACACCAACGGTAGACGGATCTTGATGCGCTTCCATTGTATTTATGTACTTAATTGATCAAATGAAAAGTAAGTTGTAATATAAGTTATACTTTATTGGCATGAACAATAATGACGTTTTATTTTGGATTTCTTTTTCTATAATATTATCAAAGGAAGTATGCGCCAGATGTTTCAACTCAAAATGTTGATTGTTTGTTTTTACATTTAATATCACGGACCAGAAATATCGGAATATTATTTACAGTTAAATGGAAGGTTTTATTCCATCCGAAATAAACTGTTAGAAAACCAGGTCTACCATAATAATTACATATTGTATTGGTTGTGCGGCACTCAGCAAATTCTGATGCACACCAGCGCGATCATTATGGAGATCTATTTATGGTAATTTGACTTGCATCAGTGCTCTGTGTTAACTAAAGCTATTTATTTATCTACTCTAGTCATAACATGTGTACAGAAAGACTTGTATGCCCAGCGGCAGCTGTCGCTAAGGTTTGCCTTTGAATCAAATAAAATATCACCTTTGATGAATTGTAACAAATGTGACGTCAGTTTAAACTTTAAAAAGAACCTGCTGTTTAAATCTATATAAACATAAACGGTCATCGGTTCTACACTGACAACGTTGTACCGGCAGTACGGTGAAACCGCTGGCACCGTGAGTGAAATCGTTCCGTAAATGAAAAGCCGGTGTAGATACAGTTCCCTGTCTCAATGGCTACACCAGCCAATGAAAAACGTTGTCTTAGAGCTCGAGGCTTTGTCGGCTTGAGGATGGAAAGTGCGATAACTGGTCCAAGCTTAAAGGTACTGTTTGTTGCTGTCAAGCAATTTCCAATTACACGCTTTCTAGGTTTCCGTCTCCTCCAGTGCCAATGGAAGTGAGCAACCATTTGGAAATTTAATTTTAGAATTAGGAGGTTTTTTTCACATAGTCTATTAAAAGTTGGGAAAGTTTGTAACAGAGTCTTGATGGAACCTTCGGGGTTAGGAATATTCACCACTGCTCATGCTGGTCTTTCGATAATAAGTGTTGTCACGTAATACGTGTCTCGGGGGATGCTTGTGAGCTTTGCAGTGAATGCCGCGGTCAGAAGGGCCGTCTCAGAGCAATCAGTCACTCTGCACGAGCTGCTCCGAGTGAACAGTGTCGAAGTGTTGGTCCACGAGTATCATCGTCCGCTGCGGAAAAGCCTCTCTAAAACATTCGATTGGCGATCTTCAAGAATATGTTTGGAGAAGTCATGCTTATACGCTTATATTTAATAGAAAATGTCTGTAAGCAATAACGAAGGCGTATAAGACATTAACCGATGATGATAAAAGGTAGTGTGTGCCTGAATTAGGCGGTGTAGGGACAAAATGCCCGAATAAGGTGCTGTATGAGTAAAGAGGCAGTCAAGCAGTGCCTGAGTAAGGTGATGTATGAGTACAGTGAGAAAGATTTTGAGGAGAGTAAGGTGGTGTGTAATGAATGGAGCAAGAGCACAGTACCTGCATAAGGCAGTGTAGGACTAAAGTAAGAAGGTGTGAGAAGACTAAGGTGGTGTATAATCAGTATTGTCTTGGCAAAGATATAGTGAGGCAATGACTGAGAAGCCTGAAGCTGTGTATAATCAGTGACGTGTTAGCAAAGAAACACTGTCTGCAAAGTGTACAATGGTGTATAATCGGTAATCTAGTAGCCAAGATATCGCGCAGCATTGACTGAGTAGTGTATAAGCAGAGACGTATTAACGCAATATCTGTGCTGGTATCTGTGCAAGAACGGGTGCACCAACCAGTAAGTGAACATGACAAAAGATTTGCATTTAACGATTTTAGCAGAGTTTCCCGAGAATGATAAAATAGCTTTGTTTCATTGTTGTGCTATTTTGATATAGATATACCTGATGGAGATACTTACATGCACACATATATTTACGTGCACAGGTGTGTATAACGTTTCCTTAATAATAGGGTAGTATACGTTATACTTACATATGTACATACATCATATGATGTTCATAAATATACCAACATCAAGACCGCAACCATGAAAGAAAAGTATTTAACAATAGGGGAAACGTAAATTTATCGTATCACGTAAATGGTATTACGAATTATGCATCTGAAACGAAAGTGCCAGGAAGGCAAAACGAGCACCTGGTGGTGCTATTCTGTGTGGTAAGTCTGGAGAACAATGTTGTTTCTGACGTGGCAGCGACTTGTCTTGGTTACATAGTTTCTTCTTTTCTTGCAGGTTATGCGTTCAAGGACTGAAGAGATGAACGGGAACATAGAAATGGGAATGTCAGATGACATCGCTAGTGAGGACTCGCTCTGGGGCATCACGGGAATGAAGAATAAAGAGTTTCGAAAACGCGACGCAAAGAACGACAACCCTAGCTCTCCTTCCGACTCAGGAAGCTCCACAAATGAAGAAGTTGCTGAGAAGAAACCAAGGAATATCAGAAAGGCAGCGCGGAGGAAAAAGGGTGTCAGTGCGCGTGAGAGAAATCTTCGACGCCTCGAAAGTAATGAAAGAGAACGAATGAGAATGCACAGTTTGAATGACGCATTTGGAGAACTTCGGGAAGTCATTCCACATGTTCGTCTAGACCGGAAGTTGTCGAAGATTGAGACTTTGACACTAGCCAAGAATTATATAAAGGCTTTGACTAATGTGATTTGTGACATGAGAGGCGAGGACCGACCGTTTGAGTTTGAGGCCTCAGAAGAGACAAATGATGTAGATGACTGTGAGGACGAAGATGATGACGACGATCACAGCTCTGGCAAAAGACGCTGTTTGAGTCATAGAGACAGTGATGCTGAAGACGACCTTCCTGGAGATGAAGACACGATAAATCATAGTGGCAGTTCACCTATACTTAGCGAACGGGACGAACTAGAGGATGTCGAGTTTCCCGTAGAAGAGGATTAATTTGGCCCCCTTTATGTTACTGGCCAGTGCCATCGGCCGAACTTTGGACTCGTCTTTTGAAAGCATTCTTCCAAAATCCTTTCTGCTGGAGTACCAATTTTGTACGACCCAAGCCAACTTCATCGTCTTGTAATGTCTTTTTGTCAAGGTAGACATCACCATACCTGATTTAAAAGGAACATTTGAAAGACACGTGCAAACAGCAAACTATGATTATTCAAAAGGAGCATTTCAAAAAGGAACATCGGATTCTGAAACGAATCAAGATGAACGTGAATTTGTTTAGCCTGCATCTGCTAGAAAGACCTGTGACCCGATATTTACGGATACGTGTCCGGCAACAAGAACTCTTCAAGTCACATCAGATGGCGAACATCCATATTTTACCGGAAGGCTATGTTTAGTAGACCTTAATGTAAATTTCTTTGAGACATTGTTTAGACTGGTTTCATTTCTTTTCAGATAAGGCAATTGTAAGTACTATTTACGTCTGTCTGGGAATGGGTCATAGTAATATATAGTAGACATGTCCATAAACGCCTATCAGTCTTCATCAGTTCCACTCATAGTTTGTAGCTTTTGCTTTCATAATAGAATTCATCCATTTTCATTCCATTCAACACAATCATAACCTCACGCCTGGGTCATAATTGAAAAATGAAGTCATTTATTTTTTCAGCATATTTTCAGATTCCATTTCCGTGTGAAAGGAGCGAGCCGGGCCAGAGCCCTGACTTGTGTATATTTGAAATTGACAAGTGTTGTGTATTTCAATACTCATTGATGTAAGATACTTTGCAGATTACCTGGTAGTATTTCCATTGTTACATTAGCATTTTCCTCGATGAATCTTGAACTCTCGTTCTTTCACTTGTATATGTGCATTAACAGATCATTATAAATCGGTTCCATCTCGTATACGACACTGACTTTCGTCCAAGATGAGACTACTCTAATCTTACAAAGGGAGGCTACTCTAAATTCTAACCGCCAGACCTCTTTCATTTAACGAAATATCTGTGTCATTTTCATTCTTTAGAATTACAACTCTTCAAAGACGAAGTTGAAAATAGTAACATTTAATTAACTTGTTGTTGGGAGAACAAATATTTTATACCTGGCATTAATTTTCAAATTAATGCTTTATAAGAGTCCGTTTCGTTTGGATTTGAGATCAATGGGTGACGTTGGCTTTACATAACAAAGAGCCCCCGTAGAATTCATCATCCAAGTTTATAGACGTGCGGAAGCCTTAATGTAAAGAGACCGACTCCTGTTACGCAGGCAGATCTCAATAAGGACAGGCTTCTAATTCGTTATTCCGAGCAAATCAATAAATGCAATCCCGTGTGTAATAAAGCGTCTACAACAGATTTGATTCATACAGTGAACTAATCAAGATATACACAGTTG
Organism: Diodora aspera; assembly: GCA_031471655.1. NCBI lineage: Eukaryota > Metazoa > Mollusca > Gastropoda > Lepetellida > Fissurellidae > Diodora > Diodora aspera. The sequence continues at coordinate 4,889 of JAUELE010081307.1, forward strand.
GGGCAGGCGGGTGAACTATTTGGACCACTCTCGGTGAAAAAAGAAGCCGCTTTGTTCGAGCGAAAAGCTGCTTGTATAATTGCCCGAGTGTCATTAATTGTGTCTTTCCCTGACCAAAACTGTATTCCCTCTTTTCACCAGCGACCTGTGTAATTATACCTGTTTTTCTCCCTCTATTGGGACCGATTCGATTTTGTAATTTCTCAGGAAGCTTGCGTGACCTTGACATTAGCTGCATTGGCATTTGGAATGTTTCTGTAGAAACTCGGTGCACACGAATAGAAAAGTGACATTTCATACGGCCCCGAGATTGCCAGATTGATTCCGGTCGTAAAAATTCGAAGCGGATGTATTCGGCGTAGGCGTTTGAGCGAAGATGGATCTTGTTTCCACTGACAGAAGCTTAGATTAAAATTGTTTGCTGTCATACTCATGTCTTTGTACAAATATATTGAAGCCATTTTAGTTCATGTTTTCAATCTAGACATACTTTACCACGAGTTCACGAATACGCTGCGGTCTTATTGATAAAAAAGCACAGGTAGTTAAATGCGATACAGTATCGTGCGTGGCGTTTTTTCTTCTTCTCAATTTAATTAAAATTTTAACTATTTTAATTTATTCAGTCATATTGAATTTAACTTGATGAGACTTACTGTATTTTTAAGAACCTGCTTATTTAATCAAATTTAGTTTCATCAGATATTCCATTTTTTAAATTTATTTGATTGAGTTTATTCAAATTTAATTCAATTTAATTTGATTTGATTTATCTGTAATTTCAAGTTGGAGTGAACTACGCTATACAGTGTGTCGCGATTGATCAATATAGTTCTTGCTCTAAGACAAATTGTATTACTGTGCGAAGACCGAAACAGTTTTCTTAGGATCTCGGAAGTGACACAAGTAGCCAAAAGGTGAACGGAATGTCTTAAGTTTCTTCGACAAGAACATACTGAAAAGAGTCGGCGAATGTAGAGGTTCTGAAGGACGTCTTGAGGAGTTCCGACTGATATGCGCATTGCGTCCTCGAAAGGAAGGGAAATTTGCTTGAACAAATCCTACACAAAATCCAATACGAGATCGATAACGTTATTGCTGATAGACATGCTAGACTCCAGCTTGTAATTCGATGAAAAAGAGCCTATCCTACGTTAATCGCCATGCGACAGTTCCGAGCGCGCTACCGTTATCGGAACAATGTCGCTCAAGTCGGCTATAAATACCCACGCTAGTAAATTACAGTGTTGCTTGCCGTAATTGGGTGGTTAACAAAAACCGAACGTAATTCCTGAGATGAAAGACCGTCCATCCTTCTAACAACCATCAATGAATTCTTTTTACAACGTCAGTTCATCGGTTGTTCCTAAATCGGATGCCTGATACGATACGGGCGTGTTTGGTTCTGAAGTACAGTATTTTATCAATTCGCGCAATCAATACGAACCTTTCTTATACCAGACCGAGTATATTCAGGGAGTTTCATCGTGTTCATTGGGAACCTTATCCTGTGATTTATCAGCCTCAAAGGCGTTGAGGAAAGCAATGCAATTCCCACGTTTGGAACATATTTGCCCACGCTTCCATCGAGTTACGTGTACTTTGATGTTTCAAAGCATCTCCAGTAATTAGTTTTGATCGTGGTTCCCATGATGTTTTCGCCTGGCTAGTAGAAGTAATGTTCTTCGCCGTTCACTCCGTGAGAAATCGAAAATGAACTGAATTGGTTTCCCAAACCCCTCCCGGAGTGTTCCCTTAAATCAGCAATAAGTATGAGCATGAATACCAAGCAATCAGTGTCCCAGATCATGTTTGATTTCATAGAAAGGAGCGATAAGGGAACTCTGATGTAAAATATGTCTATAATCTGAAAGGTCCCGAGTTCGAATTCCTTAGAGCGGAACGATATGTCCCCTGCAGTAACTAGTCTTGAACCCCCGGGGTTGGGTGGGTGGGCGCTCTCTGATCCAGTCATCAGATTGTTTTTTTGGGATCCATCGTATCTGACAGATTTCCCCACATCCAATCATTCAGCTTCCATTTGAGGAGAGTTTCCCTTCAATTTAGATACTGAACCCTAGATCTTCTATAAAACTACGTATTTAGAAGAGTCGGTATTAAGCAATTCTTGCCTTTCTGAAATGCAAAGTTATGAGAAACCGGAAGGACGTTAATGGATCCGAAATATTTCCGAATGACATCAACCGAGACCTAGGCAAATTCTCAACGACGTTCATTGAGACACACACAACTGAGTAATCTATTTGGAATCTATTTCCTCGCCTGGCTGGGAGTTGATAGTATTCAGGGACTTCAAATAAGCATAAAGACGATGCTTGGTGTTTAGACTCCTCGACACTGCGCACGTTTTTGCTCGGAGCTATCACGAGTGACTTTCACCGTTTCTACATCTTCTCATGACGTTGCATCGCGCTGACCGGAAGAGATCTCCTCACAGAGCAGAGCAAGTGCATTATCTGGACTTGCTCATGCGAGTGTAACAGAATGGCCGTTGAGATTCCCGTAATGACCAACGGTCAGTCTGTTCAATACCAATTAGTCAAGTGACCACAGATGCCCATAGATACTCGCGAATACAATCCCCGGGTCTTTTACTACCGCCGGTAGTCTGTAGTTTGGCGGCCATAAATCTTTGTTATCACTTCAAGATGAAACACAGTCTCCTTAATATTGATCAAGATGTCTCAAGCTGGTCTCCATCATTCCCTTCTTCGAGTTGATTCCTAAGAAATTTCACTTCAAACGATTTCTGCTGTGTTATTTTCATCTGCAGAGCTTCGACGATTTACTTTTTGTCAAGTATATTGATGTAGCACAAATAAGAGAACATATGTTCCCAGTTGCTTTTAATTTTGTTTCAAATAGGAAACGTTCACAAACAAATCTTTATCATTCCGTGCTGCAAATAAACACTGAATAAATTACCTTAAATGACTGGAAATCAGATTAAATTCGGCGCATACGCAGTAGAAAAAATGTTTTAGGAATATAATGTAGTTCACTGACACTTGTCCACTTGTCTCTCTCTCTTTCTTTCTCTCTCTCTCTCTTTCTTTCTCTCTCTCTCTCTTTCTTTCTCTCTCTCTCTCTGTCTCTCTAAAAAAAAATATCCATTAAGTTGTAAGTTGCGAGGATACTGAAAACCATTACAGCAGAAAAAAGCCCCATGACATTGCTTCTACAAACGAAAACCTCAGGTTGCGAAATCTTGGCAATCCGAATTTTGAAAAGAGTCTTTGGCTAATTTGCATCGGTAAAAGGAAGTTATTGGATTAAGTATGGAAAGAAAACATATGTGCGTTTGAGAAGAAACATCAAGTTGGAGCATTAAATAGGATGATATTTACATGTGTATGGCCAGTCGAGTCGCAGTGCTCACCACAACCTGACGTTCAAGCCAACATAAAGTCACGTTATTAGTTTAACGTGTTCTCCAGCGCTCTTCTGTGTTTGATGTATGAACGTTTCCAAGTGCTATTATAAATCAATGGTAAAATAGTTGATCCAGGCCTCAACCAAATCGGATTGTAAACTCGGCAAATACGATCGTCAGATGGCCTTTGGGAATCTTCCCCCACCGACGTGAATACCGTCAGCAAAACAAGGTCAACTTCTGCAAAGACCTGCAATCCAACTTCTGCCACCTTTGTACAGCGATAGAATGTAGTGTTTTCATAAAGATAAAATATCGAAACGCCAAGACCTGTGGATGTTGAAACTACCTGTAATTCGTCTAAATCGGTGACAATTACCAGTGACTAGGACATTTGAAGTACATGTAATTGTTCCTACTTTATTCATATTAAAATGAGTTGTAGCTGCAAAACCTACACAAACCAGGCGGATATTCGCCCGAATGCCATGGCTGTTAATATCAGAATACAATGGCAATGTAAACATTATTATTTCATACTGATGAGAATTATGAACGTGGTCTTAAACCCGACCAGCCAAAACATAATTATATTCACAGATAATGTTATGACCGAGCGTACCTAGTCAATAGTTTGGATACATTTTGCGTGGAATGAACCACGCCCAAAGAAGACCTCACGATCTTTCAAGTTCATGGGCAGCATTCTAGTTTAATATCAACCTAATATTAAAAGTGGTGTCATTTATTTAGATTATAGCTCTAATGCACTCGCACTTACACTTTCAAACCCACGCAGTGCCTCACGGGTAATTAGAATAATTGTGAAATTGAGCTAAAATTGACTGACAACTATAATTTGTCTCTGCAACAATGCAGCGAAAAAGGCCGTGTTTGTTTGCGAAGTCCGCTGTAATGTCAAGGTCACGGTGCGGAAGAGGACATTGTTTTCCATAAAAGTCATTTCAACTCATATTTCAGATTCGAGTCAAGTAATTAATCAGAAATCTCCAGATGTCTGTTTTTTTAAAACTATTTTTCCCAAAAAGATAGATTTCTCATTTTCTGTAAGCTATTTCATCTTTGACATTTCGACATTAAGGGAAATTGTCCGCCAGCCTACGCACCAATTTCAGAATTGTGAAGCGCAGTTGACGATGTAGGAATAATAATGCCAGTGGATCAACGTCGCTTGAAATTGGACATACACTCTAGAAATACGTATTAAACATTCCCCACGACTGCAATATGCGCAACATTTAGGAGAAAAATACTGAAGTTTGCCTCAGCTGTGTATACACGCCTGTCTTGCTAGATAGTTAAAAGAATCAATGAAATGCAATTTAAATGATTGGGAAGAAGTCAGTGTCGTATACGAGTGTGTCTCAACATCTCCCCTCATCCCTTTATTACTGTTGATGGTACAAACCAACCTTTGATGTCGACCATTCCATTACAGGAAGGGGGTTACTGTGTTACTTTCCATTACTGTGCCTCAAGATTTCGTTTGTTGATACTTGTTCTGTTTCAAACTATTTATGACGCATTATATTTTCTTGTTTATCATTGCTGTCATGTCAGAGATTCATATAATATATACTTATATATACATGGGATATGTAATATATTTCTCATCTAACATCGCGAGTATTAAAGGGAATTCCATTCATTAGTGAAAGCATGCTCCGCATATTGTCAAGTGCGGCATTTTTCTTGTTTCCTGTTAATTGAAGTAGATCACGTGTTGTCAATCATCAATTTCATGTTTTAAATCTGACCAATCGCGGAAGACATTCCAAAAGAGCATGCGATGTATTGCTGACATTATTTTCTCCATCAAGAGGAATGCCTGATCATAAACCTATTTTTGTACGATTCAAAGAAGGTGCAAGCAGTCTTCCGATTGGCTGTGTCGATCACGTGTGCTACAACTTAATTTTTTTGTCATCTACGCATGCGCATTTCACATTTTCTCCAGATAGTTCAAGCTCAAATATATATTGAAAAATTCCATTTGTGGATCAAAGATTTTATTTTAAAACAAATCTTTTCATGTCAGGCAATTATATTTTCCTATATGTAGTTAATGTATATTTTCACGTAGGCTTGAAATGAAATATTCAACATAGTTTTGTGCAAGGAAGATCAGAAATTTAGATAGTGAATACCGTTTACACCGTATGATACGGACGTCAGTAATACTACACCCCAACCAATGCTATTAACGTCAAACAGACGTGCGTGATCGAGTCTATTGTGATACAGAAATACACATACAGAAGGCATTTCCGTATCAACTATTTGGTGATTTGGTACCAAAAAACAAAGGTGTTATATTACTTTATTTGAGAAACAGGTTTCAATTTCATGCGTTCTGTTTTTGTTTTTTTTATGTTAAGGTTCTGTACACAAACAATATTGTTGAAATTCTATAGCCCAAGAGCCAAGAAAGAGAAATGTATGATTATTCCTTCATTGTCGTATATGACTGATGAAGGTTGACCTTGGCTCTTTTGGCTTTGCTTCTGGCTTAGAGTTCTAATTTAAAAGGCAGAACAAACATACACTTGTTTCATTTATGCAATGTAAATTCAATTTAGAATGTATGAATTCGTGTTGGTTTTGTCGTCCTGAAAGTTTAAACAGGTTATTTATTATTTTGATGAATAATTTAAAATCATATAGGAAATGCACAGAATTTTTGTATACAAATATTGCCTTTATATTCCATAACTTACGGCCAGAAAAATAATGTCCAAACAACCTTCGAATTACCGCAAACATCATTATTTTGGCGGTATGCAAACACCTTTCAGGACTGAAATTTAACAGGTCAGTTTTTATCAGTTAAGTTTTGTAAAAATCGACTGACCTATTGACCCTAAAATTCAAGAAGTGTAATCGGAAGCAAACATTATGTTTTGACTTAAAATTTGAAACGTGACTCTAAATCGTCGTCTCTTAAATACAGCTGAAGATCTTATGTCATTGATTCGAATTATGCATAAACCTGACGTAGTGTTTAAAGTCATGTGTGTTGACATACGTCCACGCACAGCAAATCTTAGTAGAGTAATGACCTTCATATTAACGCTGTACAGTGTGAAGATTTGATGCAGCCCCTTTGGAGGTCATACCCGGTGACCCTTCGGCCGGCCGCTGTAGACGTTTCTCGGTTACAGGTGACCTTGGGCGTGACCTATAATGGGGATGTATAAGATCTTCATACCACAGGTTAAGCGTAAATTTAAGCATTTAGTTTACATCGAATTAGGTATCTAGCCTGTGCCCCAGTACGTTTCCTGGGGCCGTATGCATGAGCTGGTAGTAGCGAACGTCAGAAGTAGGCGCTCATGCATCCCGTAGAGCTCAACGTTGCCACTTACTTCCGTGCTACGGGCTTACTACCAGCTTATGCATACGAGCCCTGATGTTGCATTATACTGAAGGTCGTCTACCTCTGAGTGAAACGTGGTAGAACTGCCGGAATCAGGGCGCTAATTTAAACTTTCACTGACCTCATTTCAAGCTATTAGACCCTTACTATTGACTTCATTGTTATTGATAGTTCAGGTTACTTGTATATTGCACATAAAATCTGATATATTTCTTCTACTTGATATTGTAAAGTGATACTGCTACATGTATACGAGATGTAGATTTCATGTTGTTAATATCTTCTCTAACGCATCCCACTGTTATAACTAGCATCTATTTGTTATTGAGCCATCTGATCTCCTTCAGAGCTCAAGTATTCCTTCATCACTTGTTTCACCATATTATGCTGCTGTCTTTGCGATGGCAACTGGCTAAGGAAAGGCGATATTTATTGAATTTTCATAATATATATCTATATACATATGAATATACATACAAAACTTAATTTCATAATAAAAATCAAGATTTGAATTGTATTTGTTTTAGTGCTTCTTTTGCCTGGGAACATGACAGCTTATGGAGATTTATGTGTTTCAAAGGCATGAACTCATCAGAACCATTGAACTCGCTTAGAATGGAAAATGAGAGTTTCTCAGAGATCACAGGACAAACGTTGGTCGAGTACTGACGGACAGGCCTAAAAAAATGTGTCAGAAAGTCTTCAAGAACGAGGAGTCTTTAGATGTTTTAGGAGTGTTTAGATGGACCACCAAAAGGATGACAACAGATTACCGTCGCTAACTTGGTCTCTGGATAAGGATTTTTAATTCCTAGTATTCTTGTTATGGTATTGTTACAGTTCCGTGTGAACTTGAGCTCTGAATATGACCAAAGTTGCCGTCTATGTTGTGCTGGGTCTTGCTGACCTTTTGTTGCCCAGGGATGTGACTCCAATCCACGGGTCGCAAGGTGTCCCTAATATGGACAAGGTCGCTTCTAATCTGTGCCAAAACTCTCTGGACCAACCGGGTTATAACAATGAAGGAATACGTTCTCTTTAATAGCGTTTCAGACTTTGTTCAGTATCCCACAATAGAGAGACACTCCAATAACGGACCCACCTTGCAGTAGAACGTGATGATCCAATCAGGGTCCGTGAGTCCACAAGGGAGCAGAGAAATAAAAACAGGATTACTAACGGAGAAAGGAAAGGTACCCCAAAGAAACTTCTCTTATACCCTGATAAAATTCCTCTCTGAGACCCAGAATCTGTCCAAGCAGCCACGCTATGTTTGAATGCAATGACGTCTAAACACATAACACCTACGCTGTTTTCTGCAGCTATCGGAATATGGCGGACAGGCAGGTGAACAGTACTGAAGACAAGGTTAGTTGAAGTGTTGTAGTTGGATTCGAAAACCAATAGTAGTCGGGTAGAGTACCACTTTTAAGAAACTGAGGGTAATTTCTATTAGGCCTAACACACAAGTCTTTTGTTTCTGGCCTCAGCGCGCGTCAATATCGACTCACCTCGTCAACTCTTTTCCCCCGGATATTATTTGCCAAGGGCAGGTAACTCTAATTTCTGATTTTAATATTTTCCCTCTTCTTCCATAAGAACATTTTGATTTCATTGTTGGAGCAGAGCTTCATTCATGGACATGCTCTTTCTCAGGAAACTATTATTTTTTTGTTTTAAGTTATTAAAAGTGTGTTGTTCTGAAATATTATTTGCTTATCTGTTCATACAGCTGATTATAGAATAGTCAGTCAAAAAAAAGGAGAAAGGAAGATCGCAAATGCCAGAAACATTTCTCCGGGTTTTTTTTAGGTCTTAGCCAAACTTGCATAAAATACAATGGAAGATTTTACGTACGCATCATATCTCATTCATGTTTTTGCACATTTTCTTCGTTTGCCATGTTAACGTTCAAAGAAACGATACTGAGAACAATTATAACAACCGGTACCAGCTCCTGCTGTTTGTGTCACTGTTCATCAAACATAGTATTACATGGGTGGAGTCTAGGTGGAGTTTAATTTGGTTCGCATTGTACTGAAACAAAGCTCTTATATACATAAACTAACACATAAAAGCAAATATACACCCAAATGTTTTGGCTACTATAAGACGGTAACCAAAAATGTGAAGACAATATTAAATCTTTATGTAAGATCGATGTGAAGAAAAGATTCAAGCCGAATTACAGCTCTGTGTCTGGAGGTAAAAAAACAGTGAGTTTCGTACACATTTTCAAGGAAGATGAAACATTTTTTACAAAACAATTAAAAACATCAAGCAGTCGTTTACATGCACTTTAAATGTACGGCATTGGAATAAGCACAGTGAATATCTGGTGTAAGCATTAGAGCCATTCATGAATCCGATTATTGGTCTTCTCATCGCAAACGTCATAAGTCTGATGACATAATCGGGGATTCTTCTTCGCTCTTCATACTGAACCCGTTCCAGTTGTTGCAAACGGTTTGGTTTCCGCGGCCGACGCCTGAGTTGTTACTCAAGATGGTCCCAGTTAAGTCCGATAGGGTTGAAGTGAGGGTCATGACAGTACATGAACGTTATGCCGGTTTAAGTAGTCCATGCTAAGTTTTGCGGTTTTGAGCCTTGCAAATGAGTCCCTCTGGTTGTGTTTGCATTTCGCAATACGTCATCACTGTACTGCTGACATGTGAGATTTGAGATAGCCTTGCATGGTCATTAACGGAGTCTTCCGTGTATCCTTAAACCACGATACTGGCGTCGCTAATGGATGGACATCGTGAACGCATCCTTGGATGTGGCATTCATCTCTTCGTTTGTGAACTCTTATCCTACCATCAGCCATGAAGAAATTAAACCGCCTCTCGGCATATTTCTCACCAAATGCAACTAATGTAAGCGACGTTGGAAGACTAAGAACATCCTCAATATGGTCAATGGATCCAGATACCAGCATTTTGAAGTCTTCTCATCACAGTCGTCCTTTTTCATCCGAGGACCGTATGATGTTGACGTCAGCGCCTGAAATCGGTTTCGTACGTAAAGAACATGTAGGTAACGGTATTGGCAAGGAGTACGGACGCTTGATCTCCCACTTCTGGTCAGTCCGGCTTACGCGACTACACACTTTGATTATGGCCAGGCGAGCACAACCAAAAGCTTTCATAAAATGGGTTGGGAAGACCCCATCTGTCTTACAAAGACGCCTTCTCTCCTTCTCTCTAAGCGCTCGATTTCAAATTAAGAGGGTATTAATCTACAGTTAACATACCTCAAATTAAAACAAAATATAGCACCTTTATCTCTATACTACCATGCCTTTATTCAATGATTTACATCAGACATTTTCGCTATGCGGAAGTTCCCAGCTGTTGTGCAACTTCTCAGAATGGAATAAGTTGAGTAAGTTGAGTTTCTTGTATAGCGCTTTTATCCAGATTCCTGCTCAAATGCGCTCAGATCATATGCTCTCTCAAACAG
>JAUELE010081418.1:0-15140 GCA_031471655.1 Diodora aspera
ATTTTAGAAATTGCCCCAAAACCGTAAGTGAAAAATTCGAAATTGTACAAACTGCTGAAGGTAACCATCGCCATTTTTAGAAATTCGGTTTTTGTATTTTTGAAAAAATTCAATTTTTTAGAAATTTCGGTTTTTGGATTTTTGAAAAAATTAGAATTTTTAGAGGTAAATAAATTGATTATTGATTATCTTTACAGAAATAACACCATTGAAATTTTAGAAGTTTGAAATTTTAGAAGTTTTACCGTAGTAGTTACCGTAGAGTCTGAATGTGTGCCAGAAATGTAACAACTTAAGTGTTGCCTTCAACTCTCTTTTTTTCACGCTGTGTTTATTCTTCCAACAGACATACCATATATATGAAGTAAGCATAGTCATTCCACTAAACTCAGTTTGACTGCTGAATGGTGCTGAGCTGTCTGAGATTTTATCATAAACTCTGAGTCAGTTTAACTTAGTTTATGGTAAATTAGAGTAAAGTTCCGGCCATGAGTAAATGTATAAACACCAAATACAGCCTAATTACAATTATTTTGTTTTACATCGATGTCGGAAGAATAGCATTAACAGATCGAGTTCCCGTGTTGGAAGAATATCCACAGCTTTTTTCAATAGGATAAAATATTTATTTCTAAGCTTGAGACAACAAGCATTTTAAGTTATTAAATTAAGTTATTACATTTAAAATTCAAATTTAAATGTTAAATATTAATAACCGAAATTAATGTAGTCACCAACAACTGAAATCAGTGCTTCATTGCAATGTGACAGATAAGAATACAAATAACCGCGTACATCTGGCCCCACCTTACATGATGCACATACAAATATTACAAATAAGCATGGATACACAGATGAACAGAGTGATACAACTGATGGAGAGTGGCAGATCACATATAATAATGATTACACTATAGAGGCACATTAAAATTAACTGTAATAAAAAAAACAACGCTAAATATGAGATGCGCTGTCAAGCACTTGAAACTAAGTTTTCAGACAGACTTATCTCCCCTGAAACACTCATCCTGGCAAGACAGTGCTGCCATCTATACAATGAGCTTCTCCCAGAGACTTGCTTCACAAGATGGAATGAGTGCCATGAGAAACAAGTTTTAAGAGGATATTTCAATCATAACATGGTCTGCAAGATCAAATTAATTAAGAGAGCTCAAAAGATTGATAGAAAACAAAAGGAGTGAATTCTAGTTGTTGCAGCTGTTCAAAAAGTGTGATATCTCTGATCTTTGTAAATACTACTTCAAGGAACTATTTTAGATTTAATATGACTTTCAGCCATATCAAAACAGTGTCACCTACATCACAGTGGTGTCGGAGGTCAATATCCGGACTGAAAACCAGATACCTGAGCGGGATCTAAACCCATAACCACCATGCCAGCCTTGTCAGGTAGATTACTGTGTGTGTGAGGGAGGGGGGAGGGAGGGGAAGGGAAGGGGGGTCAAAGAAACCACTGTAGTATCCTGTCCCCGCTTCGAGAAAGTGAGTGATTTGGGGTTTGACATGGTTTTCGGCAATCTTTCAGCCACATCACCAGTGTCTCACCAACAACCACATCGGTGTCAGGGTTCCTGTCTCTCCGGGCTGAAAGAGAGGTGCCCGGGAGAACTCGAACCACAACCCCCATCATGCTAACCACTGCACCATCATGCATCCCTTTACTTCCAGATAGACATAGGGTTACACTAATCATAAGAACTGGTCACACTTCATCTTATGTCTCTGAGCTTCTCCAACATGCTGGGCAGGCTTTGAACCCTGATCATACAATACTATCAGATCAATAGACTAGCGTGCTACCCACTCTGCTATCATGCATCCTACACAAAACTAAGAGTTCTCCATCATTTACAACTTGACATACATCTTCAATATTAAGATGAGAGACTATCAATCCAGTAAGTGTAACCTTCTGAACGCAGATTTTTGTTAAAGCAACTTTTAAATAAGTCTCACTTGGAATGATTACAGTAAGAGCTGTACACAGATAAATTAACAAAATTTCCCCAAAAGCAAATTTAAACAAATTTTTCAGAACAGATATCACAAATCCATCAAATTTGCAAAAACTGTTTAAAAATGCTTCCTCCAGTCAACAAAAGCAGAGAATAGGAGGATAGGCGAGAATTTGACAGATTTGGAACAAATGAGTCAAATGACCCGACTGACGTTCCGGATATTAGTTAACACGAATGGTGGATCAGCTCTCCTGATAATCTTTGATAATGAAAACATTTGTTTAAAATAAAGAATCGTATCAGGACTTCTGGAGAACTGAACTAGTGTAATTCATTATCACCCGATAAAAGAAAAAATTACTTTTGTAAAATTTCAGGTTTTACTTCAGTTTTAACAGTATATTAAAAGAAATGTTCAGGTAACTATTGAAATTTGGGTTACATGCAACCTTGGAGACAAATGATTCTTTTGCTATTTGTTTTTGAAATCATGTATTACGTAACATGTTCTGTGTATTCGATACAAAAGTTAAATCTCGATTTAACTCAATTTGCACAAAAGTCAAATGGTACTTCTATGGAGAATTGCATAACAAGAGATACACAGCATTTATGGATATAAGAAATGAGCATTGCAACTTGATGTTCGACTGAAGAACTTGAAGACCAAAGCTCAGGAAAATGTTTCTACGAGCAAATATACAAAACAGGGCGAAAACATGGGCTACATCTCTGAACCACAGTCAGATATAAGTTACAAAACAAATGCCATGAACAGAGACATGCAAAATGCTGGAATGAGGACTTTTTAAATATTTACTATCAACCTGATGTCAGTTTCATGCTGCCGAGTGAGTGATTTGGGATTTAACATGACTTTTGTCAATGTTTTAGGCATATCACCATTGTCATCTACATCGTGTCAGATGTCAGCCTCCCGTGTGAAAGAAAAGTACCCAGGCAGGATTGGAACCCACGAGTGCCAAGACTGGTAGAGTACTCGCAGACATGCTAATCATCGAACTATCCAATTCCCTAAAGCCTAGATTATATCGACTATGATGCGATGGAACTGGTAGGTTTTGTTGACTATGACTGGAGATGATCACGATCAGGGCCAACTGTCACTGGCAGTCGCAAGAGGGCTTACGTTGCTTGCATCCAACAGGATACAGTCAGCAACTTGACACAGAAGTAGAACATGTGCAACTCTCAGGATACATCAGCAACTAGTTCCCCGACAGTCATAAGCCAGTTGCAAGAGCGCTTATGTCGCCCACGCACAAGCACTGATCAGTGGGTTGCTGCCAGTTCCTGCTCGACGCAAGGTGGACATAAGCTAGACTTCATGCTGCATAGATCCGTATGCAAATATTTCATGCACATACCAGTATCATTTAATAACAGTGATATATAAAATGGCTTTCAACAGTCTGGTTTTACAATGTAATACACCACAAATGAATTAAAAGTTGTTTAACACCATGACAGTGTTGGAAATGTCTGCCTCTTGGAATGCCCACCTGCCCAAGAGGGGCAAAAATAGCATCAGGCCAGGAACTTCTGCCAGTTATGTCTGGTGCGCAGGCAAAAACATTTACAAGTACTTTAGTATAGAGAAATTCTTCAAATAAACTGCAAAATTTTGGGCAGGGCAGTGCCGGGCAGGTAATGTTTGAATTTGCTGGTCCTACTGTCAGGCAAGAACTGTTTTAGGAGTTTCCAACACTGAATCATAGTAGGCAATATTTTAGCCTTAACTTCATAAAAGGACTAGCTGTCATTTCTCTTACAGAAGGTTTTGTAAGATCGTAAGATTTTTAATGGTTAAGGTTGTCTTGTTGAATGCCCACAAGCCATAATCAGTGATTTGGGATTTTACGCGGTTTGCGGCAATCTTTCAGCCACATCACATCAGACTCACCAACATCACATCCATCCCGTGCTCCTCCAGTGTTTGATACTTTAACAGGACTCTCTAACAATCTTCCAGCAAGACTGCTCAGGTCTATCTTTGGACTGAAAGACAAGCCACCCAGGCAGAGTTCAAACTGATACTAAACAGAAACTCACTATTCAATGTACTATACAGTGTCGCAGATCAGGTCACTCTTGACCAGTACGCTGGGTAGATTTTCACTAAAGGTTTAAGGTTAGTTAAACGGTACCGAGGGTAGCATTAGGTAGAAACCTGATGGAGAGCAGCCACGTCCACTCCAGTGTCTTGGAACGTGCAAGAACAAGGCCTAAATACATCTTGTATGTTTATTTACAGTTAAATTGACAACAAGCTTTAAAAAGGTAAGGAGTGGTGAGCTAAAATGCTACCAAAATCACTATTGTGTCCCTAAACAAAGCAATGGTCACTATTACAAACAGAATGAGTTATTGATCAGACACACAAAAATACAGGTGTCTACATGTGATTATAAAATACATTTTCAAAACATTCAAATTGAAACAGTACTTGTACACATAATAGAGCGATTGTCCATTCATACATAGTATCTTCAAACATAATGAAAGTTTTTGAATTTAATGGTTTTCAGCAATCTTTCAGCTACATCTCCATAGATCTGTCACCTCACAAAACTTCCGTGTCTAGTGAGAACTAAAAGTGAAGTTTGCGAGGCTCAAACTCATGTGGCACCTTTTCTTCCACCATTTCCCTCACTCCTGAATTAAATTACCTGAAAGACACATCTTTAGGCATCAGGTGTCAGCACTCATCCCTATAATGGACAAGGAAAAGCCTCACCCACAATTTGCCTTATTTAAGCTATATCACCACAATCAAATCTAAATTTTGGGTCAGAATCATTACAAGCTAATCTTGTTTGAGCGAGTAAAATAATGGTTAATGTCACTGTCGACAATATTTCAGTGAGCGAGTTATTTTGGATTTAACATGGTTTTGGCAATTTTTAAACCATAATGCAAAGGTGTCACTTACATCACGACAATGTCAGGGGCCAATCTCTGGCTGAAAGAGAGAAACCCGGGCGAGATTCGAACCAACACATGCCAAGACTGGCAGATTACTGGCCCCACACACTAACCACTGTGCCATCTCATGGTGCCGTATTATTCAGATGGAAACATATGACTGTCAAGGAGTTACCATGACCTGGCTACTCACTATACACAGGCTTTCTCATACTTGGGTATCCTTGAGCACGGGACTTCTTCTTAAAGCATGTTTTGTAATGATATTTCAACTATATCACAACTTCACAGCTCACATCTCCAGCTGAACAATGTCCATGAACACTAGCAAGCATGAACCACTTCTCTAATACTCATCCAGAATGCAAGTCACAGGTGAGAATCTCCTTTCATCTGAATACCATGTCAGTTTGACAATTACGTTCTCACATAAATACAAATGTTTAAACTTGGAAACATCATCACCCGTTCACCATGATCATACCAATCCAGACACATACAATAACAAGACATTTGTGTCCAAACACTTGAAACAGCAGCGAGTTTCCCAAACCATACAATAATCCTTAAAGAATAGTTTATCTTGCAAAAGTGTTGTCTAGCTTTATGTTACAAAATAATATATATTACGTAAGAGATAACTCAATATCTCATTCAAAAATATATATTGTTGCCACAGCCCAAACATGATTCATATCAAACAAGTAGGGCAAAATACGCTTCTTTTTTCCCCCACATTTTTTCGTTCATTTTTATCTTTAAAATTACAAGCACAGAATTCTTGACACGGCAATACATCAAGTCCCGGGTTTGTACATTTCGCTTGTAAATATGTAATTCAGTATGAAGGAGTGAAACATAAAATTGTTGAAATAAATTAAAACACAGATGCAAAATGTTTCAAGATGTTCTATGGTTTATGAAATAATAAACACGATAAATGTATCCTTTAGCAAGAGAATATCACACACATGTATGGTGTATTGGCAACAGAGGAAGCACAACAATGTACGACATAGTATACAGTTGCAGACATCCCATCTCCTACGTTAATGGTGGTCTGGAAATACTGAAGAAGAAGAACTTGGCTTTGCCGGACCCTGCTAGCACAGTTTGCGGTACAGAATGTGCTCGGCTTGATTGGAGACGACGTCCAAGTTTTCCTGTAAATGATGACAGTCCTAGGTTCAGTCTGTGCTATAAATCGGCCTCCGGTTCCTCCATGAGGGGTTCCTGCTCGTGAATCTTCACACCTGCAAGTAAAAGATGGTCGAGTTAATGTTTAACATGTAACACATAAAGTTAAAATAATGTTTTACCTTGCAAGGTCAATATGTCAGAGTGAGAGTGAATTGGGGTTTGACATGGTTTTTGGCAATCTTTCCATCACATCACCACAGTGTCACCAACATCACATCGGTGTTGGGGTCACCTGTCTCTCCGAACTGAATAAAACGCAAAGTGATGTGCAAGGTGACACAGAGGGAAGGACAGTTTATAAGAGAGATGAATAGAAAGAACACCGAAAGCAAGAGACACCTTTTGTCGTCGCCTTGTATGGCAAGCATTGGATTACTAGGGCCCTATTCGTGACACCACATCACTCCCTGGAAGCCACACAAGATGAAAACGTCTTACACCTATTAAAACTGACATCTTTTATCTAGCTCACTCGGATAACGAAACGAGTCGGAAAGGAAGACATGAACTGAAATGTTGAGTTGATGTTTTTGCTGCAGGGTGAAATAGGGAAGAAGAAGACCTGTGTTGCGTCATACTGGGTCAAAGCGGGCCTAGGTAAGTTCTGTTGATATTGTACATTGCATGGGCAATCTTTTATCTCGTGGACATGAACGCTCACCTTGTACAAAAAATATTACGTTACTTGCATCACATTACTAACCAGAAACCTCACAGACTGGGCCAGGATAAGACCAACAGTTACTCACAAAAATGCAAGGAGTTGAGTTGAAATGATGTTTAATGTTGCAAGGGCATTATTTCAGCCATAACGCAACGTGATGTGCAAGGTGCACATCAAACGAAAAGACAGATCATAAAAGGGATTAAAGAAAGGAAAATGAAAGCAAAAGATATCATTTTAGTTGCCTTGTATGACAAGCATTGGGCTACTGAGGCCCTATTCTATCTAAACGACACCATGTCACTCTCCAGAAGCAATAGTAAGCACTGCTTCTGCGACAGGAAGGGCTATGCACCCATATGTTTTGGAACTGCTAAAAGATTGAATATGAAATTCAGAACCTGTGTTTTGCAAATATCATCATATATTTTAGTCGTATCATAGATTTCTGAAGGCTTTGTCTTAAATGAAAAACCTAGTCATGACTTGAACCCAAGTCGACTGAGGAAAT
The DNA here is from genome assembly GCA_031471655.1 of Diodora aspera. Lineage (NCBI taxonomy): Eukaryota > Metazoa > Mollusca > Gastropoda > Lepetellida > Fissurellidae > Diodora > Diodora aspera. The sequence goes on from JAUELE010081418.1 coordinate 7,301, forward strand.
CCTAAACCAGAACTTTGTCAATAAGATTACGTACCTGTTTCTTTTTGATAATCATAGGCCACAGATAAGACCTTTTTGGCCGAGGACTTGTTAACATTCCCATGAGGGTTGTGAGGCAAGAACACTGCTACCAGTAAGGCCAGGATGGCCAAGACTGCCCCAAATGCAAATGGTGGACCCGGAACCACATTCTGAAATAATATGCAGATTAGTATGACATTTCAGAGATGACTAAGTCAGTGATTCAGATTTAACATGACTTTTGGCAATCTTTCAACAATATCAATAGTGTCAGGTACATTACATTAGTGTTAGGGCTCGGTCAAAAGGTTGAAAGAAGTGAGTGTGTGATTTGGGGTTTTACATGGTTTTCAGCAATCTTTCAGGAATTAACCATGGTTGAAAGAGGTACCGGAATGAGATATTAAACCTACAACCACCAAGTCTGATAGATTACTGGGTGGATACGCTAACTACTGTGCTATCCCATGCCATGGCAGGATATGAACCAACAATCACTCAAAAAGAGTAAGTGGGTTAGTGGTCTTGGGTTTTACATGATTTTCGGCACTCTTTCAGCAGTTACTAACATCTGAAAAATGTGCGAGTGTGGTAAATCCTACTCCTCAAGATGTTTACGAGTGTGATTTTTCCTTACAGAAAGAAGACAAGAGGGTATGTATGCTTGATGTGTAATGCTGCAGCTGCAGGTTATCTGGTATATACTGTAATACCCTAGTCCTGTCCCATGACTGTGGAATTATTTGTTCATTAAGTCATAAATTTTTTTTAAAAGCCTTTAACCAGTCTACAAATCAAGTCTAGATAGCTTCTATGAAACTGCATTGTAGGAGCAGGGTTCTTGAAGGAATAAAAATTAAATATATTAAATAATTTAAAATATTTCATAGACTATTTTTTAGTCTAGTAATACCCTTACATCCTGAGATTTTCTGTTTGATAGGTATTGAACATATACATACATGTACACTTCTGAAATAAAGAGGGAAATAATCCAACCACTAACCACTGCACTGGTGCCCACAAATATGATGAACACTTTTTCAGCTCATAATCCTCTTTCATCACAACAATGATAAGACAAGCAATGACAGTCATTTTGTGCTTAATGTTGGTTTCAGCAATTTTCAGCGATACCACAAGAAATACAGTAAATTAACTGTCCATGGAAACCTAGACTAAAAAATGTTCTGTGAATTTTTTTTAATATTTTTATTATATTTAATTTTTATTCCTTCGACAGCCCTGCTCCTACGAAATATTTTAAATTATTTTATTATATTTAATTCTTCTTCCTTCAAGAGCCCTGCTCCTACAATGCAGTTTTGCTAGCTAGACTTGATTTGTAGACTGGCTAAAGGCTTTTAAAATAAATTCATTACCGGGTAATTAATGAAAAAATAATTCCAGTCATGGAGCAGGACTAATGGAAACCTAGCTCTCCTTGTTATCTTGTCTCCAAAGATAATTTGAAAAACAGATGATGATTTCAATTTCAGTAATGTCTTACGTACATCATCATTATCTTTTCCCCAAGTGAATATATGTACATGTATAACAAGCAGCTATAAATTTACCTGTCATAAATAGAAATACACTTGGGCTAAACTGTCATGTCATATTTACAGATAGTAGCATAAAACAACGAAATGTTCACGCAGCACATTGGTAGCTAGACATTAGATCTACTTAGGTTGACAACACTGGAATGCCATTCAGATACTGTATACCAATCCAGGAATTTCATATCGAGTAAGGTCAAACAAAATTATCTTTTATTTTAATAATAAATGTATGTCATAAAGTGTTTATGATGGGTAAAGTATGTTGACATTACTGTGAAATGCAAATATGTTGTCAGAATATGGTTTTGGTTGAAGAATAGAAATTGGTAAAATTATTCTATAAATATACATAACCAGAAGAGCTTTCGTTGAAAGAAATTGATAACATTTTGGGTTCCACAAAGGTACAAGACAACTTGAGTTAATGTTATACATTGCAAACCAGTGCATGTCAAGTTTTTTTAAAATTTTGTTTAATAAAATGTAAGCTAGAGTGAGTGAAATTGATTTTTATATATTATAGGGGGCAATAGTTCAGCCATAGCGCAATATGAGGTGCAAGAGGCACGTCAGGAAAAGGGACAACACAGGATCGATAGTAAGAAAGAGAAAGCAAAAGATCCTCATTTTAGACGCCTCTTGTGGAAAAATGTAAGCTAGAATGTAAGCTAGAACACACATCGTGTGAAAATGATCCTCAAGAATCCATCGGTCAGAAACTGCTGACTAAACATCAAATGAATCCACAAAGCGTTTTCACCTAGTTTTAACACTCATCCACATTAAGCACACACAAGCCTCATTCATTCTTTCATTCATGCATATTTATTATGTGGGTGTACAATTAGTTGGCAAACTAGTAGTATGCAGCGACAGCTCAAGCATCTCCTCCCACTCCAATATTCAATCACTTATAGCATCTTTATTTGTATGCCTTTACAAGCACTCCGGTATGAATGTAAATGCATGGAACAATTCTTTTAGAATTTATATGAACATAAAACATGAAATGCAGATATGATATGAACTCTTATATTTTCTATCCTAAAGATGATCTTGAATCCAGAAGACAGAATAATCCTCTAGCAAAGCAAGATATTTGCACTCTTGGATATATACAAATAAAGACAATTGTACTTTACGACATATACTAACATTTTATTGATAAAATCACTGACATTAAAATTATTTCAGGCGCTTTTCTTTCACAAAAACCTATCACTTGCTATGCTCTTCTAAACCACACTAGCTAAAAAGTTTTCAAATTTGCCTGTAATAACAGAATGTGTCCCAAGTTATAAGCAGTAAGCCTTCATTACTAAATTGTACCCGAAAATCCCAATGAAACTCGTACATGTAAACTGGGAGCTAGGTGCCCTTTCCAACATATAGTATCATCTTATCAACAAAATCACAGCCGACACAACGTTTTACAAATGCATTTTGGGAAAAATATATCATTACCTATTAGCAAACTGACTCCAAGAGCTTTTATTTTAATATTTTAAAAACTATCCAATAATCCAACCATGTTCAGCAGTTAACAAGAACCTTACATTTATTACTGAGTTATATCCAAACTAAAAACCTCTGCACTCTATCTTGCATGACAAAACGGGACCTGATCACTATGATATATTAATAATCAAGCTCAAACTAAACTCTGACCTTTAAAGGGCAAGTAACCTTATCTCCATCAAAACCCAAGGGAGAACACAGCCTCTACTGTGCTAACAACATGCATACATACATTTGCTTCCAGCCACACACAATTATAAATTCAAGTTCACTGCAAACGGTTGTGCAATATCAAGACAACCAAACAAACAAATTCAGAAAAAAAATGTCTTTAAACTTAAATGAAATAATTGTGAATGTTTACAAAGAACATTTTTCCAATCAGCCGTTTCTTACCTCAAATTCCCTTTCTGCTAGTACAAACAGAAGGATTCAAGGGAAGAAGTTGTATGTAAACAGTCCTCCATAACGCAACTCCTTCCACTGACCTAGACTGACCTATCGCTATAAATAACATCATGGCGGAAACAATGAGACGAAAAATCGTGACATGTGAGAGAAGGTGTGTGACTCGGGCTGCAGGTGAGAAAACAGGATACCGAGAAATGTATGAATGGCTGTCAGAGCTGCTGATACTGGTAAAGTGTCTGGATCAAATAATGCGGTCTTGTTTTTTTTCGTTTTTTTTCAAACTTATAAAACAGGCCTGGGACGTGTCAAAATAGTCAGTGGAGAAACCAGAAGAGGGAGAGGAGAGAGAAAGGAGGAGGGATGTTATCCTTGCCTTGTATAGCTTTATTCAAAAATTCAGAATCCTCTCTGCCACCCAATAAATTCCTAGATCTGACTCCGATATACTGATCCTATAAGAGTGTATGAGTGAATGTGATTTAACGTAGCCGGGTGTAATATTTCAACCATAGCGCTACGGTTGGTACAAAGGGCACCAAATGTTTGAGTCGATCGAAAGTGACCCAGCCGGGATTCGAACCCCCGATCTGGCGGTTGTGAGGCAGACGCTCTACAAACTGAGCTACCCAGGCCATATCCTATAAGAGATACAAGTAGAGTTTAGTAAAGTTTTAAAGCTGCATGGAAAACATAACATGGTGTGAGCACATCAAGGGAGTTCACACAGAAATTGAAAGAAAATTAGAACTCATTACGATAACTTCCCATTTCAGTCACCATGCACAAACAGCACTGGGTTACTAGGGTAAATGGTAGTTTGCTGATTATGTAAGAAATTTGGAAAAAGCTAGCCCTAACGATCATAAACTCTAAAGACACTGAAGCAGTGCTCCAGATAAGGGCCCGTACGTGTGTATGCAAGTAAATGACTGTCAGTACGACAGGTTCTGCATTAGTACACATAAATTCGTACTTGCATGTTCGTTTCATACGTTTAACAGTGTATCTCATCTTAAATGTAAAAGAACAGACCCAGAATTACACATTTGCTGAAAACAGTTTTTGCTTTTGTTTACGCACTCAGTACTCCTTCATACAACACTGTACTCCTTACTGTGGAAAATTAGGAGTATGTGCGCCTTGGCATGGAAATATTATCTGAAGCACTGCTGAGACTTACACGTTTTGAGCAACAAGAGGCCAAATCCAACTTCCTGGTTGAATAACATTCTCTACAAAGACGGTGGATGGTGATTTCAGCTGATAGAAAACAGACAAGGCTGGCCAAAAGTATTTATGTTGTACTGTAGTTAAATAATTTTGCTTGCATATAAGCGGAAATAAGTGAGTGAGTGAAATAGATTTTTTACATTGCAGGGGGCAATATTGGGCACATCAGGAAAAGGGACACCACAGGATCGATAGTAAGAAAGAGAAAGCAAACAATCCTCATTTTAGATGGCTCTTACGGCAAGCATGAGGATACATGAGGATTTCTGGTGTTAGAATGACACCCCCTGGGAACCCCACGGGGTGGGGAAAATAAGGGATGAATGATAACAACAATAATAGCCAAGCAGATAAACATAATGATTTTAGGATATTTTCAGTTTAAACACCATGAACAAAAATCTATTTAGGGGTTTTAATAATAAATTAATAATAATAATAATAATAAAATGGTGCCAACGACAAAGGTGGTGATAAGAATGATGATGATGATGATGATGATTAACCATCAATATCTTATGAGAAAACTTATGTTTGCTTAACTTATCATAAACACACTGGTGTCACTTATTTCATAATTCAGCAAGTATCTTTCATTCCGCTGAGATCAGTGAGAGAAAGTGGGTGTAAGAGCCTGCCGATCCAATAAGAACTTGATACGGGTTGGCACAGCCAGGTCAAGAGATCGTCAAATGTTTGCAAACACAGAGGATGAGCCGCAAGCTATGTCTGAGATACTTGTCCTCTATGTCAAACAGTACGCTTATGTGATTACAGTTGCAATAAACTGTATCATTTCAACAAACTGGGACTTTTATGATGTGTTTGTTTAAAGGCTATTTTGTAAATTTAAGTGATTAAAATCGAACATGCCTGGAATTTCATTTCTAGAATGGGTTTCTTATATCATTTGTGAATAAATTTAAAACTTGATGAAAAACACTTATTAAATGATTCAAATGAAATGAATCAGTAACTTTTAAAACAATGCCCTATTTTTTGTTCTGCTGTTTAATTATTTCTTTCTTGATAAGTAAAATTGGACACAGTGTTGTTCCATGCGGAACAGCAAAGACAAATTGATACCAGAATTTCATTGCTTGTAATATCACAGAGGACAACATTTCTACTTCCAATACCGGACTAACACAACAAGTAGCAGAAAAGCTACTAATTTCAAGTAAACAAATATAAAATCAATATTTACATTCCATGATCTGCACAATGATAAATACAAAACTTCAAGTCTGAACTACTCAATGACAGGCGAAGCTTGCAGCTAAAGGGAGCTAACTCTTGATGAACTAATCCATGTCACCAGCAGTGCTGGGCTAATAATACTGGTCCAGCAATTTTTCAACAATGTCAGCCTTGAAGAATGTTGAATTAAAATCCCTTACTGTAGAGCAGAGTTTCAAACCAAGAAGCACAGTTAACCTTAAACTAATATGGTGAGCTGATACTTAGCTATATATTTCTAAAAGGTACCAAACACTTTGATGACCCTATCTTCTGATAAACTGTTAAAATCATACAAGTTGTTTAGCCCTTGTAAAGCTAAATTTGTTGCACTGCAATTGAATACCTACTCACTATTAGCATTGCTGGACTAAAAGGCATTCTCCAATCATATGTATGTACTTTCATAAAATTCAAGAATGGAGGTTGTCTAAACGTTATCTTTCAATGGCATATAGAATTGGTAGGACAAACAAAACATAGTTTCTTATGGAGTACACTTCTTAATTAAATGAGTGTCACGTTTTGGTGTCGTTTTGAACACTGTGCATGAAAACATTCATCTAAACCTGTTCTCTACTGGTATCCAAACAAAAATGGAACATGACTTGTGCCGTGACCTCACTGACCATGCATGACACACACCCAGAGCGTGCAACTGCTGACAGAAGGATGGCAGGTTATACAGAACTATACGTTGTATTCTGATATGTGCAGGTCTCGTTGTGTTGTTGTGATTCCATAATAATCATGCATTCATTCACCTCCTTCAGCATATGAGGGGCGCAGGGATGGAGCAGTGGTTAGCGCGTCGGCCTGGCAATCTACCACCCTTGGCAGCTGTGGTTCGAGTCCCACCCAGGGCACCTCTCTTTCAGCCCAAAGAGACAGGAGCCCCGACACCGACATGATGTTGGTGAAACCGTGGTGATATGGCTGAACGATTGCCGAAAACCATGTAACGCCCAAATCACTCACTCACTCACTCGGCATATGTGCTTATAACGCATATTTAGGAGATAAGCATTGTGTTTTTATGCTGGAATTGTTTTTCGTTGGTTTGAACGTTGCTAAATTCATTTCAAACCGAGTGCCTTGGTGCGAGGTTTAAAATGTAAATATAAACCAGTCACAGGTTTCATGAATTGCATGTGCATGTACCTTCCAAACCTGATCCGAGTATGTTGTGCCACCTACCAGATAACATTGAAACTTTTGCTGCAGCTCTGCTTACATTTGGACATCAATGGCAAACAATTTTAAGTTAAGTATGCATGAGCCAGATATATCAGAGGATCCATCAAGGGTCAAGAGAGATACATGCAAACCAAATGCTTAACCAAATGCACAAGTCGTTTACAGATGAGAAATTTGTTAGGTATACTTACACTTCTGAGTGGAGGTCGAGACCGAATAAAGTCAAGTATCACAGCATGCGCATCATCCTTTACCGTGTGAGGAATGTCACCATTAACCTGTTAGGGACAGATGGACAGAGGGGAAGTCACAGGGCAGCATATCAACAGGCATCATTCATTGTAAACTAAACCTGTCACAAGCATTTAGTTAAACATTGATAAACAGGCAGACACTCCAACTCATATGTATCAACCCGCCTCTGTCTCACTTTCTCTCCTCCTCCTTCTGTCACACTTCTTCTGCCACATTGCCAGGCACTCTCTCTCTCTCACACTCTCCTCACCTTCCCTCAGCTAAACACTCTCTCTACTTCTTCCGTCCCATATAAACTCTCCAAGGTTTTTTTTTTCATGCTCTTCACCTACCCTACATAAACACTCCAAACTCTCCCAGGAAGTCTCCCTCACTTCCCTTCCCTTAGTTAAACACTCCAGGTA
>JAUELE010081638.1:0-15139 GCA_031471655.1 Diodora aspera
ACACCTACCAAATGAGAATTTAAATGTTGATAATATAAATTAGTAACTTTTTTCTATAATTTTGAACAGGTACTGTCGAAAAGGTGTTAAGTGTCCTCTTTCGCCTGATGTCCTTGGATCGTAGCCCCCTTTCCACTTTGGCTTCCTCCTCCCAGTGCATACAGAATACAATTATTAATGCACATACAATCATATATAATTATGCAGGGTGTCGGAACAACGCTTTGTCAGGAATACCTCAAAACATATCTGAAAACAATGCATTTCAGGTAATATTTATTGAATTTGACGCGCTGATGCGCTGCTCTAGTGTGGGGAGACCTTTACACGACAAGCATTGGGTTACTAAGGCCCTATTCTATCTAAGTGACACCACGTCACTCCCTGGGTGTTCCTGCCACAAAGACACATCCATTGTTAACAAGATCTTGTATTGTGGAGATGCTAGATGATCAGATCAAGGGGAGGATGATGATTCATTCTAGGTAACCAAATGGTACCAGCTAGAATTGTTTGGCGAGTCAGCTCACAACAAAAGTTTCTTATGACTAATACAGCAAATCAATAGTAAGTTAGCTGCTTCATTGATTTTACATCACAGGGATCAAGCCTTTTTGTACTCAGTCTAGCAAAGTTAGGAAACATCAACTCTTGCGGAATCAATAGGTTAAAGTTTAGATGAATCATGGAATATCAAATATAATTTAATACTGATTTACAATTCTAAGCATTTTCTGCGTTCCGAGATCGAGCAAAAGATTACAGGCTGTGACGCCATGAGCATGGGAATCGGATTAGAAGTACAAGTTTTTTGGAAGTTTAATACAACAAAGCGAAAGTTTTTCAAGACAATTGTTTCAAGCATTTTGCAAATGAATGAAGATGTGAAAATAATATTCTTGCTTTAACCACAAAGTTTGTCATAATAACAGACAGACGCAAAGTCTCCAAAACAATTATCTTCTAAAGGGGATTAGGGTAACTAACTTTCCTAGAGTTTCTCTCAGGTTCTTTCCTTCCTTTGACCACGGCCAAGAGACAGCTTAAATGACTAGTTAAGTAGCAGGAAACAACTAAATTTTATTAAATATCAGTTTTTAGGAAACTCTTAAACATTCTTGGGAAATTGTCAATTTCTGGGGATGAAGACATTGCAGCAGTAATGCTTACTTCTATTACAAAATGAATGCTTGAAAACAGCGTCATCATCCAGGGTATTTTTTGTCTTAATATTTTTCATTAGCACCTTTACAGCTTCAGATATCAATTATTAGCATTTAGCCCACAATTTATCATCATTTTTATGAGCAATTGATTAGCAATAAGATAAAATTGACCAGAAAACTTTGATGCTATCCCGAACAAAAAATATCCTATTTCTGTTACATGAGTGCATTTCTTTGTGTGTCTTATTTCAATGAGTTCGTGCAATTTAAAAAGTTACCAAACTGAGCATGTATAAATTGAGGAAGCTGGCCCTGGGGTTACTCCTATCTACCCACTGATAAGCCTTTCTCTGTGTTGTCTTAATGTTCTGCAAGGGAGAGCAATCTATCTCTGCTGTTTTCCTACAGTAAAAACACACATTCCCAGAGAAAAGATAAGGCAATGCTAAATGCAGACAGCTGCAATGTTTTCTTTTATTTATTTGTCAACAGAATAAATAATCAATGTAGATTTCAGATATGCTGGTCTAAATTAATGTTTGTGATGTTGTTCAGTGTCACAGAAAATAAATAGCAGGAAATGTCCATGTTGACTCACTTGCTTCGTTATTCACTGTCTTCCTCGCTTGATCTTAAACCCAACTCTTGAATATGTGAGTAAGTAAGTGAGTATACAGATTCATCCGGATTTTCTGATCACAAGTGAATGACAATGAAAGGTCATTACCGGTAATTTCAAATCTATCATTAAAATTCTTTCCAGTGGATAAGTCTAAATCTTCATAATTTTTAAGGTAATGACAGTTTTGTTACAACTGAGAACCTTGTAAGATGATTTATTCCCACAGAAAAATACTATTTTATTCTGAAGCATCAACAAAAGCAATCCAAGGCCACCCAAAGAATACATACATCCTCTTTCCAGAGTCCGTGTCAGCGATAGAACATCTATTAAAGTTTTTCCTCATCTGTCTGCACCAGCCACTTCTGCTATTTCAATTTGTCACTGCACAAAGCAGGCTCCTGTTTCTTTAACTAACAGGCTCTCCGACTACAAAATGCGTTTGTCAGTATTCTTTCTTCCACAAATTACTGCAATATGGAGGTTAATGAGTGTGATATGTCAGGTGTTATGACCATCAAGATCTTGTTACTGATGTAAGTTAATTAGTTCAGTTTACAGAACACAGTAACAAATGTAGAGCTCTTGCCACCTTGTATCAAATATCTGTTACTCTTTGGAGAAAGACTTTCATTTAATGATATATATAACTGAAGAATACTTTTATATGAGAATACTCATTTATACAAGAATACCGGCACACATTTATACGAGAATATTCATTTATACTGGAAGAATACTCATTTAATACTCATTTATACAATACTCATTTATACTGGAAAATACTCATTTATACGAGAATACTCATTTATACGAGAATACTCATTTATACTGGAAGAATACTCATTTATACAATATTTATTTATACTGGAAAAATACTCATTTATACGAGAATATTCATTTATACTGGGAGAATACTCATTTATACAAGAACATTCATTTATACTGGAAGAATACTCATTTATACTGGAATACTCATTTATACTGGAAGAATACTCATTTATACAATATTCATTTACACTGGAAGAATACTCATTTATACAATATTCATTTATACTGGAAGAATACTCATATATACAATACTCATTTATACTGGAAGAATACTCATTTATACAATATTCATTTATACTGGAAGAATACTCATTTAAACAATACTCATTTATACTGGAAGAATACTCATTTATACTGGAAGAATACTCATTTATACAATACTCATTTATACAATATTCATTTATACTGGAAGAACACATATTTGTACAATACTCATTTATACTGGAAGAATACTCATTTATACAATATTCATTTATACTGGAAGAATACTCATTTATACTGGAAGAATACTCATATAAATACTGGAAGAATACTCATTTATACTGGAAGAATGTTCTTTCTAAAAGAAAACTTGAATATTCATTAATACTTGAATTATTTACACTTTTACTTGAAAACATTAAATTATCCTTGAACAATACACAAGGAATGCATAAGTACTGTTCCCACACCTAATCTAAAGGCATGAAGATGCAAATAGGAGCAAATTTGTACTAGTTTTGGGTCTAGTCTGATAAAGAGCCCTCAAGGGCCCAAAACTAGTAGCAAACATTAGAGTTTGCTCCTATTTTCATCTTCATTCCTTTAGAATAAGCATAGGGACTGTACATGTTCCTCATGTTCCTCCAGAGAACCCTATGTCATATCTATGAGCTCGTACATGGATCTCTAAAGCAGAAGACAACCTTACACCTTATTAGACAAGTCTGAAACTTTTTCTCCAGTTTGAAAAATACATGTATTCATAGTTATGTTTTAGAACTCAAAACTTTCTGTAAACTCACATGATCAACATGGGTATTAAACTAAGCTGAACATTTCAAAACTATTGACATTTTCTTGGCTGCCTGCCAATCAGTTGTCTAGCAATTTATTCTTTACAGTTTTATATTACACACTAAAATAACTCCAATTACCAAATACATAAAATTGATCATTGAAGATCTGCAATCCAGTGTTTGATTTCTCTGTGGAATTAAACCTTCAATGCAATTTTTCTATGTTGTATACAAAATTGTACAATGTGGGAATTCAAATGTGTTTATATTGTCTGAAAAACAGTTTCCTGGATAAACAAATTTTAGCAGAGACTATCTCTATGGAATGCATCATCCACTGTAAATTTACTCTATTAAATTGAAAATGTACAATGTACGAATTAAAATGTCTTCAATGATGATGAAATATCTCCAAAACAAGTTTTCCTGTATAATTGATCTCTTATCACTTCAGAACCCATTTACATTTAATATTGGAAAGCTGTATCTGAATGTATCCATATAGCGCATGTAGCTGCATGTTGGCCACTGGGCTTCCAAACTTTTTATTTACATAACATGCGCCTATCTCACAGTCAACAAGATTGAACAACCCTATCCATGGCTCCCTGGAGCTGACTATGCATGTAATAAGTCTCATTGCCAAGATTTCATTAGATCCCAGGCTAGGACAGCATTATAAACAGAAAAGTATAGCTCCAAGTTTAAAAACTCAGAGTGCTAGAACACGAACTTCTCCGCAAATGTTTGTTTGTATCTAGCATGGATTTAATATCCTTTCTGCAATAGTTCAGCTATCTCATCACAAGGAAGATATTTCCAGGCAGAATGAAAGAAAGATGACTATAAGCCATAAGGATTTTGCAAATTAACTTGTAATCTCTTTCAGTGACATTTAGAAGTGCCTTGATACAACAATGTGGTTTTTAGAAAGACACAAGAAATTATGTCAAAATGTTGTATGAAGTAATATAGAAAAGTAATAATCATAATTTATTTACATTGTGCAACATCCTTCATCCTTATACATACAAGAAAGAATTAAGGACAGAGATAAAAATAATATGCGTATTGGGATGCAGACACTTTATTCAAAAGAGGATAATTTAATATCTATTTTGAATAAAACTGAAACATTCAGTGACATAATATGTTTTACCATCCGTATCGGCCTGAAATAGAACTTCTTGATTACAAGTAGTTTCCAGATCAAAGTTAATTTCAGATATTTACTGAAGCCTCAATGAATTATTTTTGCATAAATTATAATCCTATTGTAAAATAACTTGCAATGTGAGAAGTAGTCACGCAGAGATCAAAAAGACAGATGACATGAATGCTGGCGTGTAATTATGTTTCTTACGATTCTTTAACAAAGGGATTCAGATCTAAATTTCATGAACAGAAATGCCAACACAAAGTTCATGACTGAAACAGCGTGATCTCTAAGACCTGTGAACTGACAACTAGCTACTATTGGCTGTTGATGGTGTATTGTTCCTTTGCAGACAGTCTAAATCACAGGGCTTTTCAACTTTGACAGGTGCAAGATGATATTTTTGTCCCTCCAGAAATTCAATCAAAAAAAACAGAGGGGAATATTTTTATGGATATGAAGCGAAAAATAATAAGACATTTAAATCTCGCATCTGCACAAGATTGTCACATGGGAGAAGAAAGTTTGGTATGTTATATATCTCAATGTTGTTTTGAAGTAATGTTTAATTATTTTTTCTTGTATTTATCCGATACAACTTTCACTTATCAGACACTGAAATGAATTTGTCTGGTTCATTTGAACTTGTTTTCTACCTTCCTGAAGGTGATTCCATTAAATGTAGCAAAAAATTACCATAACATCAATATGTTCCTTTCAGCAAATTTGAAAATATCAGTATTTGTTGAAGCTATTCTATTTTGAGGCAAACGTTGCTAAAAATACGGGGGAAATGTCCCAGGTATTCTGGCTGTTGTTCCAATTTCTCCCATCCATCAGCCCCACATTTATCTCTCTCTCTGGCTTCGTTCTTGTCTGAGTGTTATCATGAAAGGAAGTTAATGTAAGAAACTATCAGGATGGGTAACTCTTGTCTCACAACCACTGATAATCAAGGGAGGTAATGTCAGCATTACAGGAAGACAACCTCCAATAACTTATCTTTATACAAGTGAGTGACCGATATACTGATAAAGATTCCATGCCAAATTGACTTTTGTTTCTTTCTCAACATGTTGTCTAAATAAGTTTAAACGATTAACTCTGAATCAATGTTAGTATTCCTCACTTATAATCTTGAAAATGTTCCTAGGAATGCATTTAGTAAAGTGTCTAATCTTAACTATCAAAACTCAATGAAAAGGTGCAAAGAACAACCGTATTTCCTCTGTGAGACGCTGGACCTCTAATAGTCGCCGGCCTCTAATAAAAGCCCAGTCAATTGTTCAGTTCAAAAACCAGAAGCCAGGCCTCTAAGTGATGCCAGTCCTCTAACAGACACCAGGTCTATCATTTGATTTTTAATCTACAAAACTAAAATGATGCTGGAATCTACTGTGAATGAGATATGGTCAAGTTGTTTTAATTCTTAGACCCAGGCCTCACACGCCTGGCCTCTAATTGATGGCGAGTCAGAGGCTTGTCCGAAACAAATAGAAGCCTGGGGGCATCTGGAAGAGGAAATATGGTATATCCTCTTCTGCATTGTTCTTCTTTCTGGTATTCATGGCCTTTCCATCAGTGCCGGTGTTTTTACTCAGTCTGGAGGAAAGATTGTATTTACAATGGGTAGATGGATGAGTCGATGCAGTGAAACCTGCTAGCTATGGCTGATAGTGATGAACCTACGATGATGTCATAATGACACAACATATCAGATGATCACTGGTTACGGTAAAACTTCTAAGATAATCAAGATAATCAATGTATTTAACCCCTAAAAATTCGGTTTTTTTTTGCGAAATCCGAAAAACCGAAGAAAATCTGAAAACCAAGTTTAGAAAAGTGGTGATTGTAACCTTCAGCAGTTTCTAAAATTTCACATTTTTCACTGAAGTTTTGGGGGCAATTTCTTTAATTTTAAATTCTAACTTTTTCAAAGATCACTAATTTCCAAAAATCCAAACATGTCCAAAAGTAATTATTTTTTTTTCCTTCGAAATTTTAGAAGTTTTACCGTATTACAGAGAAGATGTCGAACCCCCTCATCAGAATCAAAGCCATGATTTGTGGGCAGATGCTCCAACAACTGAGCTATCCTGTGACCTCATAATCATTTAGCTACAATCTCGACAACATCATGAAGAAAAAGTCTTACTATGATTCTATAAAAAGTTTGAATCTAAAAATATATCTATCTCAAAACTATATTTTGTTGGAATCTAGAAATCTCTATTTCAGAAAAAAATGCTGTCAAGTCCCAATCAATTAAAACAGGAATCCACAGTAGCACTGGAGGTCATGTAACTGGTGGGAAAATAGGTCACTGTTACTAAATCAATACTTTAAATGTGAATTTTTGATGCTTTGTCATAAAATGGAATGCTCCAGGAAGGAGCATCGCTGACAAATTTCCCATAGTCATATTTTTACTTTATCTTGATTTATCTGAATTTATCTTGATATAACATGTTTTATATCGATAGAGTCATGCTACTCCAACTTGTCGACAACTTTAACAATTGTGATCAGCAAGAATCAGTCTTGTAAATAGAGCTGAGATTCTATGTATGACCATACAGAGTGTATGCCAGTAAACCTCTACTGGACACAGACAAGTGAACCTATTGTTGGGCAGTCCATCTTGGAAGCCATCTTGACAGTGACGAATCAGGTTCCCAGGAGGTATCACATCATGCAGAACTTGTCCAGGGGATAATATTATAACATGACAACCCCTGATGGCAGATGTTATTCCATCTGACAGTAATAGTTATATATTTCTAGCCAAGTTTTTCTATTAACAAGAGCTTAGTATGAAGAGTGCCATTCATACTTTTGCATTTACATCACACATAAACTATTTTAAATTGAAGTTTTTTGGCAAGCAGAGCTCACATGCAAACTAATACATCAGCTCCAAGACTATCCCAAACAATAATGAGCATATCAAATGCAAGGGTTTATGCAAGATCTACAACTTTACCCTGTTATGCGACACTTTTTCCAATTTACGTTAATCCGCAAATCAACTGTATTAGGGACATTGTTACCATAAAAATTTAATTGGATAGCTTTGTAGGCATCGGCAGTCTTTAAAGAAACAATTTAATTTAAATTTTGCTTAAAATACAACACCTTTGTCACTTAATCCCCCATATCACATCCTTTCACAAGACTCTGCTTTGAGAAAAGGCTGCATTGTTGAAAACAGTTTCTTGAAAGTAAAGACCAAAAAAACGACGACCTTTTGAAAAAGCTTCCAGCCTCGTCTAAACCAGGACTAAGAAGAGTCCTATGGTATATGATCTTGACTTAGGGTCTTAAAAAAGTCTACAGGTTGTACAAATAAATATTCTACGCAGGCATAAAAAGGCTCAGACATAAAAGGCTCTGTCAAAAAGGCTCCAAAAGACAAATATTTGAAAGAAGTTCCAGTGATGACCCAGATGTGGGTATTGGTTACAAACTGCGGCAATACCTGATTCAGGTAAAATTATTTTGCATTTTGTCCCCCTGACAGGCACAATAAAGGGTCGAGTTTCAGTCACAAGTCACTGGCAGTACCACTTGTCTAGGGCTGTGTTTTGCTCTAGTTTTTTCTCACAAAACAAAATCCCCATTTCCAAGTCCTAATGTGAAATCTTTGTGTGTCATAAAGCCATTCATTATATTCTTTATGAAAAGTGTCAACGGTGGCTTATATTTGAAATCTTATACATTACCATCAGGATTGTCTACAAGTTCATCGTTCTGAGGATTTTCAAACGAGCACAGCACAGAGATGTTGGCTAAATCTAGATTTAATCCAGTTTAAACGATAACACTAATTCTACACTTAACAGTGTCAAAAATTAATCTGGTGAGACACAATATCAGACTGGTAAATCACGGTACTATTCAAGGCATGGATTTTGAAGCTTATTTCACAAGTGGGCTTGGTTGTTCACAGGTATTCAGTTGCTGGCAGGGTAATTAAAAGATATCAGTAAGAAACAAGACATTATAGTATCAACAGAGTCACATAGAATTGTTGAAAGTCTAGGTCACAGGAAATGAACATGTGTAATAGCCATAAGTTGGAGCCACAGTCCTTCAGTTTTACCAAAAGAATTTTTTCTGACCAAGTCAACTGACCAATAAACCTCGGTTATGTCTCTTCTTGCCAGCAGCTGAGAGAAGTGAACTCTGCTGTGCTGTTGTGTATCACGTGACATATGTATTGTTCCATCTAGGAGGAATGCCTGGGGCTTTAGGAAGCAATATTTTATGCTGTATTACTTATATATATTCTAACCTCTCAACAATGTATTTTTTTATGTGAATGAATTGATATACGGTATTGTTATAGGTTACACTTCTGGTATGACCTTTGTCAAGAGGTAGCATAAAACCAGATGAGAATCAAGATGTTGAAAAAAGTCAGTATTAAACACTTAACAAGCCAAAGCTCAGATGAAAAAGGCACCTCAAAGAAATTGAAGGATCCTTTTTACAGAGCTGACGACTGCGATTTGGATCAAATTGAATTCCAGAAAATGTTATTTCAATACTGTCAGTACTAATGGAGACTTCATTCACAGTGTACAGATCCACACCCAGCTATTAAAGTCTTGGTCATGAAGCACGATTCGCTTGTTTATTCCATTCACTTCAGACAAAATTCTCCTCAAATTCCGCCTAAACAATGATACATTCCACATGGCATGTGTCACCGACTATACGCTGCTGATAACATCCACAAATTTGTACAGGTTTTTGCGGATCAGCGTCCAACTACCCAGTGTTACCGGATAGCGCGCATCATTTTCCTGGTCCACGCTGCTGGAACAACATGAGCCAATTTCTTTATGGTGAATGCAATATGTCTCAAGACAGATCTAAATTAGGCAAAAAATGGCAATAAAAACAACAGGGGATAACTTGAGAGAAAATTGAGAGCAGAGTGCAGTTTGTAAGCGGGACAGCTATGGAAATCTGAGAGAGGGTTATCAGTCACTTGTGACATCGGATCACTATGCCAGGGCAGGGGGCAGCACGTGTAAAGAGATTTGTGACAAGAAAGAGAAAGTTGTGTGAATACTCCAATACAAAATACAAAAGTAATTACCTTGCTAGTTCCCAAAATTGCCATGTATTATTTCATGGGTATTAACAGAGGCTTCAATAGTCTGAATTCTAAAAATTGCTAATTGTTAAATTTTATGTCTGAACAGCAGTCTTATCTAGACTTACTACATTTTATTGCACCAGGAGCTGAACACATTGTACATATGTTGTATTTGGCTTTGAAACAAGAATATAAGAACATGAATTAAATTTTCTTATGTTTTCAAATATTTCAGTCATTGGAAGCCTGATGATATTTACACACAGGCACTTGCTATAATCGATACCCAATTAGATATATATATAAAAGAGTATCTAATGGGGTATTTACATCTACCTGATGAAGCAGATGATATTTTTAAAAATTGAATATTTAAATAATTTTTTTTTAGAGACTTGTCCAAGTAAACCTTTACACAAATACAACTAATATTGCAAACACAAATATAATCAAGGAAGTCTGAAGTAAACTCTGACTCAACGAATGTCCACAATGCCAGGCTCAAATAGCAGATCTACTGCTGCCTGGAAATGACACGAAACCAACCAGATAAAACACATAAACCAATCGTAAACTGTCTTTCATCATGCCTGTTTAGATTTCAATTTTATACTGCTAAAGTTTATGGGACACAAAGGTAAACACTAGCAACTGTCAACCAATCATCATTCAGGTTACACTAACATGGGCATTATGCCTGCATGATATGTTGAGTTTATGAACCACTATCTATTACCTCAGATGTTTTTTGTTATTAAAAGACAGACCTCTAGAGCATTGAGTTTACTGTTTAAACAATAATGTTCACAGTGTGTTGTCTCACTTCAACAAACCTGACACCCAGGACAATAGTTTGTGTATGTTAGTGAAGCCATCTGTTGTAAGCCTAGATAAAAGCTAGCTGAGATGGGAAGAAACAAAATGATGGTATAATTCATCCATATAGATACTAAGCTTCAACAGGCTTGTAAATGCTCAAAGAATTTATCCACATATTTAAAGGACTTCAGCTGACCAATTTCATCACATAAATGATATAAAGCAGATGATAATCTTTAAACCACTTGTATAAATATATTAAAGAGCTTAAATTACTATTTTTTAATGTATTGTTTTGGCATATACATGTATATAAAAGTTATATTTGTAAACAATTTCAATTAAGTTGGTGACATTCTGTCATGCTTCAAAAACAAAGCTACACCTCATCTCACTGTTTTAAGACAAAGTTCATTCGAATAAATAGTTAAAAACTTGTCATACCGTTCCCTAGTTGACCTGCTCCATGACTGTTGAGAGCCTTGAGTCAGTCTAGCACAAGTTAAGCAAGTCAAGGCGAGAGAAGGAGGCAATCTCTTGAAGAAAAATAAAAGTAATATAAAATTGAATATTTCACAGACTTATTTCAGTCTAACCATTCCGATCAGATTACTTTCCAAACATCTTCCAATGGTACATGTATCTATAGGCGTGAGAAATAATGCCTCCAGAGAGACACCCACAGAAGATATGTGGTGGTCACACAAGGTCACACAAGGTCACACTTTGATCAGGATTACATTCCAAAACCTCTGCTACCACTGGTTCCAACCGGCATCTGGTTCTATTTCCGGGTCCCCAGGCGCAGGAAACAAACTCTAATTAATATAAAGAACTCCAAACAACAACAGGTATGGTTTGTATTTAAGGTGCCAAACATTTACATGTGGCAATGGATTTTAAAAACCAGAGTTTAATTTATTTTAAACTGCATTCAATGGAAGTATTAAAGTGCCAACAAAAATATTTTGTGAAGATGCTGAGATGTGACCATAATCATAACTGTTTCTATTTCAACATGGGTTGAGCTGATTTGACACATTTTACACTGCAAGGGCAATATTTCTCTTTCAGTACAACCTGGCGAGCAAGATAAAGAAATATGAAAGCAAAATATCCCCAGTTTAGTCACCTTGTAAGATAAGCATTAGGTTACTGGGATCCTGCTCTTAATGACACCATGTCACTCCCCAACAGCCCCAAGGGATAATTTCAAAATGAAAAAGGTTATATTCCAAAATTCAGACTAAATGAAAAATATATATGAATAACGAAAAATGTGTTTTCCAAACTATATATACACCTGTTTTGTGTTTAAAAATACATTCAGATTCTCATGTATTGATTTCATGTCTTCCCTCATTTGAATTTTGTTAAGAAAAAAAATAATTTTGGATTAAATTTGTAGGAAACTTGTTTGATCCTTTGCAGCATAAATTGGTGAAGTGACTAAACCTAACCATCTCTTGTTTACAAGTATTCCATTTATTCTACCACATGATTCTGGGTGTTTTTTCTCTCCTTCCCTGCCATTCCATCATACATATCTCGTTAACCTGAGATCATATACAGGTGAAAACTGTACCAGCCAATCATCCACCATACAATAGGATATGTGAAGATGAGGGAGGTATGAAAGCCGTTCAGAAGCAGCCGTATCAACTGGATGCCCCTTGGGCAGGTAACACTGACATGTGTTGTAGGGACGAAGAATGTCTCAAGTAGGACCACGGCTTTATCCATGTACATCAGACTTGCGTCAGCTGGTGCACTAGCAGCCCTGTATTGTGATTTCCACCTGGGCCAAATTAGCACTTGTATAAACAGATAGGTCTGTCTGTCTTCCATTCATGGGGCATGTTTTTTGTAGTAAATAAAAATGATGCAGCAAACACTGTTTGTTTGAATAATATAAGATCTTCCATGTGGTAGCCATTAATATGAACAGATGCTTCAGCTCAATACTAGAGTTCTTATATTATCTCCATATACACATTTATTTAGTCACACACTTATCTTAGTCACAGAACCTTTTAAATGTTGAAATGAACATACTCTAAAAATACAAACTGATTGTCTCTGTTTACTTGTTTATAACGAATACAATTTATGATTAAATGGTCAAGAACAATAACATTTATTAAGTAACATTACTTTCTGTATCATTGTAAATATTAAGTCTTTTAATATTAATACACAAAATTAAAAAGTTTTGACATAATGATTTGATACCTTAAAATATCAGCTAATGATCTAAAGCCATAACAAATACAGAATAACCTTTTCTTAAAATAAAACCATAGCAATTTACGATGAATATGTTATCACCTTATACATGTACCAAGATTTATGCATATCTAATATTAAGCCTTTTCTGTGTCAAATGATGAACAAGAACTCAGGTGATATTTGGTTCTTATCAAATGAAAGAATTCATTGTTCTCTTCACGCAGTCTTATCATCTTGAGAAATGCAAACATCAAATTCTTTGCCTATCTGAGTACTCTTCACATCGCTAGTACAAAGCCAATCTATGGCTGATGAAGATAATGTTTTCCTGATGACAGCCCTAAATGGACAGTGTTTGTATGCTTTCTCTCAGGCTCTTGAGATAAACTCCCTCTAAGCTGTAAGTTTCTCATGGACCTGCAGGCCACACAATAGGAAAACATCTTGGGAGTAAATTTAGCATCTTTTCTATCTTTCTGGGTCCTGTTTCACAAAGCAATCTTAGCGCTAAGTTGATCCTAAACTATTAAGATCAACTTTTAAAACCAAGTTTTAACCACATCACAGTTTATAAAACAACTTGAAGCTGCATAACATATCCTAAAATCGCTCCTACAATATTTTGAGAAATATGGACAAATGTTTGTCAGGTTGGTTTAAAAGTAACTGCGTCACTAATATTGAGCTTGAACTGAGATCGCTTTGTGAAACAGGGCCCTGATTTTCACCCCTTCTGATAAATGGATGTTAACACAGATTATGTCAAATATTATCACAGAAACTGTCATATTGATGGCACAATACTACAAATATGTCCAAACTATGAAAAAAACAAGGACAACTTTACGAGTTAGAAAAATACTGCTCTCTTTGAGCAAATATAACTGATTGCATCACAAGAATATTGCCTATTTCAGTTGATGATAAATAAAATCAAGCACATCCTTTACTGTTTGTAATTATTGAGGATATAAAGTCATGTTTATTACTCATTCCCCAGTCAGAAGTAATGGCCGCCATACACTGATGTAAATGATTGACAAGCGGCACTGACTCATGACCCATAGAACAACTACTGGCATAATTAGCTGAAATATCAAATAATCATTCTTGCTTGAATGTGATGACTGCTGAACCATAAATTTACATTTAGAATTATAATCAAGAATTGTAGCAGCCAGTGGATGCTGAGGCAACTGGTAGTTGGAACAGGCTGCTCATCCCTAGCCAGACTTCAGTTCTGAGCTGTATTTTGTTCTGTTTTGTTGCCATACTCTATGCATTACACTACCCTTGCTCCAAGGCTACACTTTTACCATATGTTCAACTTCTTCTGCAATAGAAATTAGCAAGTCTAGTTAAAGCCCTGCAGTTAAAAGATATTTCATTTGTAGATGATATTTTCTAATATTTAAATAAAATGTCAGAAACTAAGAATTTCCTCAGAGACTTGTGCAAGTCTAGCACTACACCTAATCAGAGAATAGACCATTCTTTTTCAAAAAAGAAAAAAAATGGGATCTGTCCAAAAGTCTTATATTTGCTAGGTAATGTTTATTTTGCTTGAAAATGTAGTTGCAGACAGACTCAGTAGGACAGACTCAGTGATTTTTATGTAATTAAAAGTCTGGGCAAGTCTATGGTGTTGCAAATCAATACTGATTAAGTCGGGCAAGGAGACATAAAGTTTAGTTCAATAAATTCATAAATCCTTAAAACTTTACATGCAAAAGAGGAAACATAAATTTCAAAGAACACAGTCATCCCACTCTTGAATGGTTTGGGATATAATATACACTATTTCTAAATTCTCCTTCAACATTTAGATATATGCACAACAAAATATATAATATAAATCATGCAGTTTTCAGTTACATGACACCAGGTTCATATTTTCAACATTTTAAGGGTGGAAATAAACTGACTGGTGTCTCTGAATTTTTTTATCTCCCTTTTATGTATTTTTTTATGGAATGTAAATTCATTATGCAGAGACTTCAGCTGTAATCAGCTATCTGTGGCTTGACATTTTTATAGACTTCTCAAGTCTTTTACATTAAAAGTCAGACAGACTAGGGTGGAGAAGATGTATCTAGTAAGACAGAACTTGAGATGGGTAGTATCCAGTACAGGTAACCAGTTTCTGGTCAGTAAGGTTTAACATCTGTAGCGAAGTCCAGGTCAGGACTGGGTCACTGGACAGAGAAG
>JAUELE010081749.1:0-15127 GCA_031471655.1 Diodora aspera
ATTTTATTTTAAAATATTCGTCTGCTTTCGTGCCATGTTGTCAATCTACTCTTAAACAAAAGTGTTGATTAATCGCAATAATGCCTTTGGATCAAGATTACATTTCTATTTATAGTCATGCAGGAAACAAACGCGACCGTATGATTATGGAAATGGAAGGTGTATGGCAGGTCGTAAATGTACAATGATCTAAACCTTTGGGTTCGTTTAATAGCCTTTTCAAGAAACCGGCAGCAATTTGATTTACCGGTATTACCAGTAATTACAACCTTCTAGTGCCTAACTGGCAGCTTGGATTGTATACTCCCCATGGAGTTGACGAATATTGTGGATTGTACACTGTTCCAATGACCGGGGTAATAAATACACATTATTATTATTATTGTTATTATTATGATTATGATTGTTATTATTATTATTATTATTATTATTATTATTATTATTAGCATCAGCAGTAGTAGTAGAAGTAACTACAAACAAATCTCGAACATATAATTACTGCACGTTGTAACGAAACATTACTTGTTTCATTGTATTTGAACAAACGTATACCCTCGCAGGCTGATTTGCATGAAATGTCTCAATTCTATAACATGACGCATTTCATAGTCCACCAACCCCCAGTTTGAGTGTACAGTGTAAACGAAAGACGGCAGTTGACCGTGTACCCTGACACAGACGAGGAACACCTGAGCAAGTGGGTGTGTCAGGTGAAATCGTGTCAGGAGTCTCCAGGTCATGGCTACTCCACCTGGTAATAATACACGTCACGCTTGAATACAAACCAACACCCTCCAGCATTGGCAATTGAACCCGTGCAATAAATCTTCCAACAAAACCATTGCCTTCGTTAATATGAGAGAAGCATAGGAATGTCCTCTGTGTGCAAGCTTCAGGGAAAATGAAAGAAAAGCTCTGTTTACACGTTTACTGTTTACGTAAAAGCAGCCACTTTAAACTGTATTAATTCGTAATTGTAAAAGCTATTTACTTGTTTACGTAATATCCTTTTAAGTCAGGATTTCTCTTGAAGTTCTAGATTTATTTGATTGTTACAGGGCACCTGCTCACTTAAATGTTCACAGGGTAAACCGCAAGCTCTGGTCGTCAATGTGTAGTTCTTAAGTCAGCACCAAGACTCAGAAGTCCTAGCTTGCTCACTGATAAGCATTAAAGGTTTCAAGTTCAGTCTGAATAAATATAGCCAGGATCGAGTACTATCATACAGAATCTACTAAACCCAACAAACAAATCATAATCACTGCTGGCAACCTTTCTCAGATAAACCTATTTAACTACTAAAATCTAGGCAAACATCAACCCAATCACCATTATTATTATTTTTATATATTAAAACAAAAACAACCAAAAAAACTAAATAAAAAAAATAATAATAAAATAAATTAAATTTAATTAAAACAAAATAAAATAAAAGTAAAAACAAAACAAACTACTACTACTACTACTACTACTACTACTTTCCTTTCTCTCTTACCCTACAACAACACCTATATCCATTAACAAACAAAAACCGCCTTTCCAACTCTCTCCTTTCACATGGGGCCAAAATACTAACAATCCCTCCCTTTAGGCAACACATCCCCCATGCGCCAAATCAGTATATCTGTAGTGTGCACGTCAAACATTAACCTCTCTCTCTCTCACTACCCGCTTAAAAGCTATTTTGGTCCAGTCAGATTGTACATGACAATTAGACTAAAAAGTAACAGTATTTGAAGAAATATTTTATCATATATGTCCTTCAAGAGATCAACCTTATCTTGGCCTGGACTTTATTATTTTGAGTTAGTAGGTCGTAAGATTCTGTACAATGACCAATACATATACATGTACATGTATATACACGCTGCAAATATAGTCGTAAAGTTGTTTAGTGGCTAGCAAATTGCAATTTCCTTGTTCAACAATTCCAAAGGCACGTTGATCATGTTGTCACTCTTGTCTTCCTGGTGTTTCAAAAAATCCGATCTATAACGATGTAGGTGGTCTGAGATCAATAACATGACGTTACACCTGACACAAGAAGTTATTGTTGAGCAACATCTTCTCTCTAAGTATGCTATATGACCATGATGATCAGAGGACACTCAGAAGCTGAGGCAGGATTGAGACTAGACTTTCATCAAGTCCCTGTGATTGTATTGATGCTATAATGCCCTGTTTCTTACTGATACCCCTTTAATTAGTCTGCCAGACACAGCTCGCAGCATGGATCGAGAGGGTGACACATTACAGGTATAGATAGTCGTTTACATTTAGGAAACTGAGACTGATTATTACTTGGGATTTGACAAAAGTTTAGATTTGGACGGTAAGGTTGGAGGACATGCAAGACAACCAGCTGAAGGGTAGGCATAGAGTTCAGATTTGGACGGTAAGGTTGGAGGACATGGAAGACAACCATCTGAAGGGTAGGCATAGATTTGTGGAGGAAATTATAAAATGTAAATCGACATAATATGTGGGCTATAGATATTAGAAACAATATGGCCTTGTTGAAGCTAATTTATCTTAGCTCGCGTATTCAAGCTGTGCAGTTCAAATCCGGTACAATTATTTCTTCGAATGAGAGATGGTGTCTGGACTTTCACAGTGTGACTCACTTGTAGCAACATCAGCACTGTGTATAACGTGGATTAGGGCTACGTCAGTGCTGCTTTATAACTATGCTCTGAGCAATGTCAGCAATCAGCTCTGTGTATAAAGGATCTTGTAGCAAAGTCAACATTGTGGGCAACTAAGGTTTTAGCAACTTCAAGGACATGTATAACTCAGCTTGTAGCAACATCAGAACTGTGTAAATTTAAGCGTGTCGCAACGTCAGCACTGTGTATAGTTAAGCTTGTAGCAACGTCAGCACTGTGTATAGTTAATTATAAACTTGTAGCAACATCAGCACTGTGTATATTTAAGCGTGTAGCAACGTCAGCACTGTGTATAGTTAAGCTTGTAGCAACGTCAGCACTGTGTATAGTTAAGCTGGTAGCAACGTCAGCACTGTGTATAGTTAAGCTTGTAGCAACGTCAGCACCGTGTATAGTTAAGCTGGTAGCAACGTCAGCACTGTGTATAGTTAAGCTGGTAGCAACGTCAGCACTGTGTATAGTTAAGCTGGTAGCAACGTCAGCACTTTGTGTAGTTAAGCTTGTAGCAAAGTCAGCACTGTGTGTAGTTAAGCTCTCTGTATAATTTCTACAATAAGCATGCGGTTAAAAGTCAGCTTATTTTACGTCGCTTTTTTCCTCCCAAAGGGTGGCTATATCGGCGACGATACAATAAGCATTCTACCATGACATTTAAGTTTGCTCGTTTCTGATTGGTCAAAAATCATTGTCCAATGAGGAGATAAACCTATTGTATTTCGTTTTCCGGGGGTGTATCGTAGATTGGACCATGAAATTAAATGTCATTTGAAACCGAACGCGAGATACACCACTCGGAAAACGAAAATACAGTAGGTTTATCTTCTAAATATGCTACAAAACACACTTTGTTGTTACCCATATATACTGAAGATGTAAACGAGATTGAATAACTTTAAATTTGTATTGTTTCTTTTGGACGTCAGTATAGATAGGATTTATGAATGATTCAGCATCATCAGTCAAAGAGTAAATTACATTTCTGTTTGAACACAAAACATTAATTTGTGTAACCCATATATTTTCTAAACATATTTTAATGCGCAAAGTACATGAAGTGTCGCAGCGTCGAACTCGGAGGCTGTCAAACATTCGCCGAGCTTTAGATATTCGCGCTGTTTCGGGCAAGTTTCTCTGTGCGCCAGGTGGGTACCCGGTGGAATAATAAGCTTTCGGTGCCTTGCAAGCAGCTTTGGTTGTATGCTGCTAAGGGAGTTGATAAGGTTGATGATTGTCCCAATAATAATTGCCTGTGAGTACTGAGGCGTCGCGTTTATGGGCTAGTAATTATTACACAAACATTTACAGCAAATACATAAATCATTAATCACATGTTCATAGCAACGCGCCGTATATATCTATAGAGTGTTGACCATTTCGTACACATGTAACATACATCTGTCTATGTCATACGCGTGAAAGGTGTTTTCTCTTTATAACACTCTGGGAAAGGGTCTTATAATTAACCCTCTAGTGCGTAAACATAGTTCACTGACAAAACATACACTTCATTTATTTAAAAAACATAAAACTTCTTTAGTACTTGGTGGAACTCTGGTTGTTAAATGGTCGAGTTTAATTTCTTGATGACGAATTTTAATTACATTGTCCATCTTATTACGCTGGGTCACCGTGACCCTTTTGGTTATATAGGGGGTTAAATACTATTTGGTTTCTTCTGAATTCATTACTGATTATTTATATAAATAAGAGGCCTTTAGTTGCAAAAAGGTAATAGGGAGTCAGTATTTAGTATTGACGTTGACTGTGATAAGGGTACGTATAGAAATTTAAAGTGATAAAGTTGCCGCCTTATGTGCTTCATTCGTATCTCATGAGCTAGCCCTGTGAAATTTGCGATTTTGGTTTAGACATACTTTGGTTCTACTGACACGAGTTACATCAGACCACTAAAGGGTGCATTTGTCCTGTAAGCTCTACAACTGAAGACACTCATTAAATGGCATAAAATACAAAACCATTTCCAAAATTAGACATGTAAATAGTAAATTATATCCTTCCTTTCCACCCCTTTAGTCGCTAAGTAGCCTTTTGCCAAGATCCTGAGTCAAGGCATAGAAAACTGAACATCTCACTCTAACAAAGCCATCACTGCTTGGCCCTGCCTAAGGCACAGCTAAGAAAGGCAATATAGTCCCAGAAAGAATAACCTGCCTCTGATTTTACATATATTTAAGGAATTTTACAACCTTTAGGTCTTGACAAAAGTCTAGTCGTTAAGTAACTTAGAACATTCAAACCCTTTTGTCAAGATCTCATAAGTCGGACATAGAACAGAGAACCTCATCCAAGTCTACAAGTTTCCTCATTGCTAAGAGGTAAAGACGAACTTGGGAACAACCATTACAGCACATGTATTAGTAAAGTTAACAATTCAGCCCTCCTCCCTCCTCTTAAG
The DNA here is from genome assembly GCA_031471655.1 of Diodora aspera. Lineage (NCBI taxonomy): Eukaryota > Metazoa > Mollusca > Gastropoda > Lepetellida > Fissurellidae > Diodora > Diodora aspera. The sequence goes on from JAUELE010081749.1 coordinate 5,083, forward strand.
CGTTGTTCAACCAAACCTCTTGACATGTCGCGGTCGTCTACATATCTTCCATGTATTCTGCATGTATATCGACTGCAGTCAACTGTACAACATGCCTTTAGTAACCTATGGCGAGCTGACAAGTAAAGCACGTGCTGAAGGTAGCAATGGGCGGGCGTACGTACCTTGTTGACTCCTGGTACTCCATGTAATAAACAGGAAGTAATTTGGAAGCTTCATTTACGCCAGCGACAGATTCTCTTTTTTTCCTGAGAGAAGATACGCCAGGGGCGGACTACAAGTAATTAAAGATAAAAGCTTCTGCAAGTTGATGATGAACTGACACATTGACAGGTTTTATTGTTCTGGGTGAAGAAAAGAAAATGTATTGATTGACTAAAATAATAAAAATGTCATTTTTGTCACAATTTACAACCTTTTTGCACACATATGCAACATTGCATGTCGAGGCTTACAGAAGAAAAGTAGCTTATGTGTATATACAGAAAGATCTTCGAGATGTTGAAGAAACTGTTTTATTCCAAGTTTTATGTCCTTAGAATATGTAATTTGAAATGATTCAAATGATTTGGGTTTGTTGGGATGGCGAATGTGGAGTCAAGTTTTTCAAAAGCTTATGTCTCAATTCAAACGAAACTTTTTTTCTGAGCGCTCAATGAGGAAGTATTCTGAATATGTAATCCACCATTTCAAGTCGGTCGGTAAACATGGACATCTCGGGCCTAACATTGACGTTGCACTCATTTACCCAGCTCCAACTCCGCTTAAACGTATTTTATTATTTAAATAAATAAAACCAAATTAACCCTAAGCATAAACCCAGTTTGAGATTGTGTTTATGGTTGGTTTAAATAAACACTGTTCAATAAGGAAACTCTCATCTGCAATACGTTACATTGACGCGAGCAATGATAGCCTTTGTAATCTTTATTGACGTTTTGAAAAATGTAGTGTTATGAGGCTCCAGGTCAGTGAGAATAAAGTAATTAGCGATTCAGCAATGACGAGGAGGATCATTTCTTCCCTCGTGTTGCCAATCCACGCGGAAGTTAGTTACACTGTTTTGCTCAATAAGGCTATCAAGAGTCACCTTGATCACCATTCCCATTCCCGACTCACAGCGATTACCGCCCGTGCCGTAATACTGAATGAACTAAGTGACGGTCTCTCCTTCAGTGGGTCATCTTTTGACGGGAGTATCTAGGTTAATGTCTTTAAGTGTAAGCATTGGGTTAGGGTAAGCGACGTTGGAGGTTTTGCCGCGAAAAGACAAACCGTTTGCTTAGCGACTACGTTTGAGTTGTCCTTGCTTCTAGAACGGTAAGTATTTGATATTGTAAGCTGGTCGATGCGGATATTGATTTGACTCCGTATACTGACGGGGATTTGCTCAATGGTTTCTACTCGTAGCTGGCCGTAGCTTCGCTAATTACGTCCCACGGCCCGAGTTTCCGTGTTTTACTGGTATCAACGATAACAGAGCGAGGCATACACAGGTCGCGGTACAACTCTACTTCAATGTGACGTATCTAAAGCAGCTTTGAACGTCGCACATCTCTCGTGGCTGTTTCATCGCGGACTGTGAAGTGTTGAGGACAGAGGAAGCAGATTTGATGTTCGTGGCGTGGAGTGACTTTACCAGCGGATAACTGTTGGACTGTTAGGGGTTTGCACGAGGGAGGAGCTACGAGGGTGACGAACACGTGCTCTGGGGAGCAGAAAACGCGGGTAAGTGGGTTGTAAGCGGTGATCTGTTTAGGATAGGGCGAACCATCTGTCACACATGCACAGGTAGGTCAACTTGTTAACATCTCTCGATCAGTACAACCTAGGCTTGGAGAAGAGCATGTGCAGGCACATTGAATACATGTGCTCAGCTCGAGTAGATCGAACAGTGTGTGGATAATAAGTATCTGCTTCAGCCCGACACCCGACACGCAACTGTAACATATGCATGCAGTTTATCATCAGTCGTCGTCGTGACTGGTAATAGACTAACTCACGACACAGATCACACATGCCGGAGGGAAACATAGAAAACCTTTCTCAGTGTGATACATATAACCAAGTTAGCATGTCTATAACGTTGAAACACGCTGAACTAACACTAATCCTAACCATAAACTAACCCTAACCCCTATTGATTTTGAGCGGAAGGACGAAATGAACTCTTACTGTTTGCGTTCAGATTCTGCTAAAGGGACAATAACCGTCAGGCCCCGGTGCCCCCCCCCCCCCCCACATCTTTCAATTAAGTCCGAGCTCACCGCTTCTGAACTTGACACTTCTGTAGTTTTTCATGACAGTATGTATAACTCGCCACCCCCACTTCACAAACTCCTAGATTCTGACCGCGTATTTCCGTGAGTGTTGAAATATAGTGCCCTTCAAAATAGTAAAATAGAGAAGGCCCAATATGCTGTTAATGTTTTCCAATGCAGATCCTACGTTCACTCCAATTTCTTTCCCACTTCCACGAGATATGTCGCATGCGCATTACACGTCTTCAAATGTAAAGCGATGTTGAGAAAAACGGACCTACTTTGCACGGCATTCCACCTTTCTTCACATTCAGTCGATATGAAGCCCCAGCTGTACAAACGTGTTATTATATAAACCGTGGAACAGGAAAAAAACGAAAACAGTCGACGAGAAGCGGATGTATCCCACATTGATCATAGCAAGACTATCAGGGTTTCGTAATTCTGATCGCACGATCGTTACAGTCATCATTTAGGTCTCAAAGAGCGCCTAGCGGAAGTTGGCGAGGATTATGAACCTTCTTGAGAGATAAGGCCTGATCTTACAAACATCGCTTTCATGCCGCCGTCTTTGAAAGCTAATTGATGTCTACTAAGATCCAAGCCCGAGATTCTACTATAGACATCTTAGCAGATCTGGTGTTTAATACAGAGTGTTTAAAAGGCATAAAAAGCTTATGCTTGACAATTATATGTATGATCAATGGCAGACTTCTATCAACACACTGAGTCGAGGCATCAAAACCAGCTCTCATTTTACTTTACTATACTCAGTTCTGCTTGAATCTGCTAAAGGCACAGCTATATGAAAGGTGACATGGTCCCCGGATTACAAAATCTGCTAGACTAAAAATAAGTCCATGAAATATTTAATTTAATTATTTGTGCATGTCCCTTCAAGTGACTGTCTCCTACAGTTCATGTCGCCCGGCCTTTAGGGACTTGTTTATCTGAAGCTAAACTACCTGGGGGCTTTATAGGAATGTCACAGTGTAAACGACTAAAATTCTGCCACTTTTCCTTGAGGAATTTACCAGGGTTTTGATAAAGTCTAGATCGTGGGGTAAGACGGAGAGTACAAATAAAAAGCACGGTGATGAAAAAGACCCATGGGTGTACCTACGGAAAATGAGGCCCGTGTCGGTCACTGAAAGGGACAAGAAGGGTTTTCTTTATTCTCCTTTTGCACTCATCATTTAGATAACTCTCCCACTGTATCAATTCAAACTGCTCAGTGCCCCCTCCCTTCTCGGGACCAGGAATACACCAATGGTACACCACTGACAAGATCTAGTAATTGGTCAGTCGTTGCGGTCATGTCTTCGAATCCCACCCTTTTATTTATCTCAGAGATGAAACCCTGGTATAAAATACACGATATGAATGATACCTTGACGAACCACACGTTAATTGCAAACAATATTCAAATGTGTGGTAGGTTTTGTTTAATTATTGTATCAGTTGTTAATTTAGTCTCGCCTTTAACAATACAGTATTTAATTTAACTGTAGAGAGGTAAGATTTCCATTCCAATGTCGGAAACACTAGCTGGACTGTTGGCGTGTATAGCGTCCATTACACAGCGTTTCCGCGCCATCTGCTGAAGGATAATGAACTATCAACACGAATTTGGAGTATGTCATCTTGGAAATGTCGCTTGCTTTTTTTTCAGTGATGCCAATCATTCTGTCTCTAAAACGTTCACCGACTTGAGCAGGAACAGCGGCACTGATGAACAGTGGCATGTATTGTATTGAGATCAGATGAAATAAGGCGACTCTTGTGATGACGCAGATAACTTATTTTTTTCTTATTATGTCCGCGTGTAATAATTACATGGCGAAAGTTTGCAAGAACTCGTGAAGTTAAAGGATCCGTATGTTCTCACGAATTTGACATTTATTGTGCTAAGAATTGGTAGTTCTCGCTAAATGCGGCTTGAAAGATGTGTCATTTTAACCCCGCAAGTATATCATACAGGTTGAATTAATTATTTACCATTTCTGCAGTGCTACAGATGTGTTTGATTGGCGTTAGTTAAACAGGTGTGTCTAATTAAGTAGCGGATAACACCAATTAATTTTACCTTTCACGTGTGTAACGTGTACTAGCTTATCAAACGAACACCTTTAACATAATACTAATTTGACGGAGACACCCTGCCGCATCAGAAGATAAAACAAAGGGTTTTTGGAGATGTTCCAAGCGATTTCCTATATGTCCGCAGGGTAGGCCATATTGGAAAGCTTTTATTCATCCCATCCTCCAGTTGTGACAGGTGTTGAATTACGCACGCGTTTCTCTTAGCGTTAACGTTAAAAGTCAGCTTATTTTACGTCGCTTTTTGCCTCCCGAAGGGAGGCCACATCGGCGACGATTCTCTTAGCGTGTATGAAGACAATGTTTGTAACGGTGCAGCTGATTGGTTAAATGTAATTAGTAAATCTGTCTCTTGTTGACATTTTAACATTTATTGATTATGCCAATTGTTGAAATATTGTTGAAGTAATGATGCTGACATTCCTTTTGACATTAAATGTGCTAAGTCTTTGAACAGTTTTAAAGCTCGAATCAAAACGCATCTGTTCAAAAGTGTGTTTAATTCATAAGTGTTAAGTGTACACTAGGAGCATTACAACTTGGTATGGACATATTTCTGAAGTGTTAAATGTGCGCTAGGAGCATACAACTTGGTATGGACATATGTGCGATAAAAATGTTCAATATTATTATTATTGCTATCAGTGTATTTCAGCACCATTGACTCACCACTGAAATGTAAATATATGCAAATGGTGTATATAATGCCCTGTGATTTGAGAAGATCCGGTTCTGAGTAAATGGCTTAAATATATGTTCGCTTAATTAACTTCACACATTTTCTGTTGGCAGTTTTCGTGCAGCCAGTTGGTGGATTGTTGGAATTCGTCACGTGGGAAACACCGAGTCACAACGAGAGCCGAAACAAGTAAATAACATTTTATTTGAAACCCAAAATTGATGATGAATCTGATGTACAACAGATCCTCTGCAAATTAACTCTTCCTTGACAGTCGTAAAATAGTGACAGAATTCGTTACCCAGGCCAGTGTATCAAGATCATGTAGGTCATTTAATGTATATCATTCTGAAACATTATTCGAAGGAATCTGATGTGAATTTTTACTTCATTCTGATTTCTGTAGCTAGATTGACATTGTTTACGATGGTGTTTATTATACATGCCCGTATTTAACAACAGCAGGAATCTCTCAGTCTGTTTGGCCAAGTTTACGACACTGCAAGTTAAGCGGATGTTTGAGTCACCAAATCCAAGAAACGGCAACCATCTACACGGATCTTTACACACTGAACATCAGCTAGACGTTTGTTAGCATCTTATGTTAAGACATATACTGACGTCCAAAAGAAAGTAACCAAGATTTTGAGAGACAACTGAATAAATTCACAAATGCGTTGGATAAACAAGAGATATCCCTTCAAAACTTGGAAGGTTTATCGATGAGATTATGCCAATCAAATTACGCTCACCGAAATCCAAGCATCCTTTAGATCAACTATGGCATAAAGACGCGAGGGAAAATAATTGAAATCATTTGGTATACTTTCTTTTGGACTTGAGTATCGAATACTGAATCTAATTTAAGTTTTGGATACTCATCTAGGCCTGGGATAGCTCAGTGGTTATCGTGTCGATACAGAAAATGTATAGAAATACAGTGCACATGTAGTAGAAATATCGCCACTCACTAATGTTGACTATACTTATGTTTAAATAATTGTCACCTAGCGAGTCGTGACAAAAGTGTGATGTCATGGTGACATAACTCCCACACACTCAGGTTACTTCAATACTTGAATGACTGGAATCACAGGCACTTGGGATAAATGGAAGTTCTTCTTTTTCTTTAAGCAACTTTCAGTGTGCATGTATGGGTATATGGACAAGTGCGAGCATATACGATAAAATGTGTATTAGTTCGAGTTAGAAATGTTAATGAACTGGGTTTTAAAACATACATATATATCAGAATATACATATGTGTGCGTGTGTACCAGCAATATATCTTGTTGTTAAAAGGTCATACATGTGAGTGTTTGACATATGAAAATGTGTCTGATCTAAATGAGCGTATACATGTATTCAGCAAGAATGTCATTGAAGGGGGACATTTATAATATTCAGTTATTTAATTAATATAGAAGTCTTGTATAGCGCTAAATCCAGGCTTATATAGCCTGCTCAAAGCACTCGGTATTTCATATCATAACATCGTCCGGAGAAAGTGCTGAGAGCAATCTTGAAATCTTTTGTAAATGTTATGAAACAACTAAAATTATGCGGACAATAAACGTTATCAAAATATAGTTTACTTAGAACAAAACTGAAGACAGGGATTGCAATTATGAAATAGTTTTAAAGTAATATACATGTATTACAATCGTTGAAAGTGTTCCAGTCATAGCTGGAAGAAAGCTTGGACAGTAGCCTGGAAAACTGGCAATTATAAAAACTGGTGTTTGTATTACAACTGACTGCTGTATTACCCAACAATAGGAATGTAAAACTACATTGTAGAAAAAGATGTTATATTATAATAGAATGTTATAATACAGACGTGTAGGATGTAGTGTTGCGCAATAAACAAATAGAATGGAGAGTACGTGTTAGTCAACGAGTATTACGTAACACATGAGCTGAATGTAATATTAAGTAATAGTTAAGTAGAATGTAACATTAAGAATAGATAGAAGGTGCATTTCCAAAATTACTTTCAGTTCTGTATCCTTGAGTATACTAAGAAACACTGGACATCGTCGTGGTCGTGACAGCGTAGGTTCAAATCCTGCCAAGGTAGATCTTCATGATGATAAACGGAAAATCGCTGAAACCTACGTTAAATGACATCGCTTTCTTGGCAGCTGTTCAAATCTTTACGTCATGGTAGTGCAGTGGTCAAGCGATCCCGCAGACTTGCTGTTTCTGGGTTTAAACCCCGCTCCCGGTTTAGCTAATAGTCGGTTTACTTTCGTTAAGAATGGCTTAAGTGTCTCATAGACAACTCTTAATATTTATGCAAATGCGCCTATAGCCTCGTTTTCGTTGTCATGTCAAATATTGCGCAAAAGAGACCTTATACGTAACCTTTGACATGACCTTATGCGTAATCTTTGACATGGCAACGACCTTACGCGTAACCTTTGACATGGCAACCAAAACGAGGCTATTGGCGCATATGCATAAATATTAAGAGCGGTCTTTTGTTGTGCGATAACTGAAATATTGCTGACATTCCTGTCACAAACCAATACCACTCCCTCAGTTATAAAATCTGAGTTGACATTATCTCCATGTATACATAAGTAATATGCACACGTTGCATTGTTTGGACAATCTCTTGAGATACCAACCGTCCAAATGTGATTTCTACACGTCATGGTACCGGGAGGTTGTGTAACTCGCCTACTAAATGCTCTAAACCTGATAGGCCTAGGTCAGACATTGTCTCTTGCCATTAGCCATTAGTCGTAACCATTAGCGCTTTTCCAATCACACTGCTGGCACTACGTTATAACCTTGTATGATGTAGTGTTGTCGCTCGTGTAACATGCAAGATGAATATTCAATAATAAATCTAGAGCGTTATAAATATAAGTCGGAAGCAAATGTCAATACCGACCTACAATTAATCCACGAGGAAATTGAATTATTATTAAGCTGTACATCTATTCTTAATCATTCGACCTGTCCATTTCTTGTTACCATTTTGTTTCGCGATATGGTTCATCATATTGGGGACTCTGGTTCGATTCCAAAATGGGTCGAAACCCAAAGAGATACATTAAAAGAATGACGTGTACAACTATTGCTGCCTTTAATCACGTGTAATGTGTTACATAATATTTGAAAGACTTCAGAAACCACCTGTACATAAGGAATATATAGGGGGTAACTTTGGTCTTGATTTCTGTCGAACATGTCGGTGTATCTGTATCAAGAATAGACTGAACTTAAACTGTTAGAATTCGTGCAGGTTTCAAAAACTATACTGACGTCTAAGAGAAAGTATACCAAATGATTTCAATTACTGTCCCTTACGTCTTTATGCCATGCTTGATGTTTGTCATAGCTGATCACAGGATGCTAGGATTTCAACGAGTGTAATTTGATTGACATCATCTCATTGATAAATCTTCCAAATCTTGAAGGGATATCTCTTGTATATCCAACGCATTTGTGAATTCATTCAGTAGTCTCTCAAAATATTGGTATACTTTATCAAAAGCACGTTGAAACGCAGAACTTTTGGAAATCTGAGTTTTCATTGATGATCATTAATTTTTATTACCAATGCAAGATCTATATATTTCCTTGTTATCCACTCGTGCACGTGATTCAGTGTTGGTATCTTAACACGTTTTCTTTGAGCTATCATGGTTTATTCGATCATTCTGCAAGAACACATCTCTCTGAGAATCTACTCAAGAAAATAAGAGCCCGCGTGAAGCTCCAGGGGCGAACATGACGACATTGGTTGCGACATGGACAGTGCTACGACGTCTTGAATGGCAAGTGTCATCTAGATTGCTCACAATGTCAATACTAAATGTCACAGTTAAGAAGGATGCGAGGTCTGTTCTTGAGGCTCTGGCTCTGGCTAAACGACCTTACGTCTTGTAGTCAGAGACAATCCTGTATCTTGTTGTTACAACGATGACGACTGTGTCAACTGCTACTTCACCGACGCCAAACACTGGCACTCCTAGCTGTCTTATTTTTGCCCGCGCGGCACACTGCCTGATTGCTCTACATCGATTTAACAGACGCCGACAATACAGTAGCCGTTGCCCATCTTATATTTCTTGCTATCGCTCTTTAAGTGAGCATACGGGCAAATTGAAAGGTAATTCAGTCGTCACACAAAGGGGATGTATTTAAATCACTTGGAATCACGATGTCTCTGGGGAGAACTGCCACCGAAATCAGCAGAAGACGGAGTTGATTCAGCTACTACTTCGGGTAACCAATGATTGATTTGAAATTACGTTACTTGATTGTAGACGGGAAAGTATTCTGTACAATCGTTACTTGAAACTGGACCACAAACATTCTTTTATTAATGGTTTTGTTTTCTATTCATGAACCACGGCGGATTCTTTTACTCGAGTCTGTGGGTTACAGTATCGATACAGTTTCACGTCGATACAGTTCCGGTTTTTTGTTAAAGTTATTTTTGTTATGGAATAAAATACACTAACGTGAAAAAGAAACGATACCAAGATGTTAAGAGACTATTGAATAAATTCACACATACGTTGGATATACAAGAGCTATCCCTTCACGATCAGGACAGTTTATCAAATACATGATGTCAATCAAATTACACTCGATGAAATCCAAGCATCCTCTTGATCAACTATGATATAAAGATGTAAGGCAAAATAATTGTAATAATTTAGTATGTTTCCTTTTGCACGCCAGTATAGTTTATTTGAATGATCCTCGTGTAAAATGTATTTCAAGTGAGTATACACATTAATAGAGGATTCGTAACGAGTGTTTTTGAATATGTAAAATATCAACGAAGTTTAAGATAATCGGTGTTTGTCGAGCCTTGGCGAGACAAAGTCCGATTATCTTAGACGTATTAGACTGGAAATACCACTGCGTCAACAATGGTTTTTATATGTGATAAATCCTCTAGGTATGAACTACAGATATAACGGTGCCTGAGCCCTTGTTGTCGATGACAACATTGTCGTCAACATCAAAAGAAGCCATT
>JAUELE010081860.1:0-15126 GCA_031471655.1 Diodora aspera
AATGTGCTGCGGTTTTGCTTCTTATCACGATCATGACAGCAGCTGTTTGTGAAAAGCGATAGAATCTGCTTTTCGGATCTGTATTGGGAAAGGTAATAAAATGATGGAAGTGCTGCAACACGTGAAACAGTGCATGGAAATGGCATGTTTTGTCTTCGGTTACATGCTCACGGGAGTTTTAAAGAGGCATCACCGAAATGCAGAACAGTGTATCAAACTCCAGCTCCTTGTAGAGTTAGAAAGATCTCTTGTGATGTGCATGATCAGGTCAGTGATGAAGTACCCAACTCGGAAGCCATAGACGAACCTCCCAATCACAATACTCCATTTATCCTGCCGTCCCCACTCGGGTCCAGATTTATGGACACACTTAATCCGGAAAAGGCATGCTTTGCTTCTAAGTGTGCCCCTCTTGGGGAACTTTATTCTGGAGTTATAGCCCTTGTCTATTCTGGTCTCTTATATCTGGTCTCGTTTCATGATGTTGTGTTATTACAATTCTGACTGAGCGTGTAAGCGATGTTTAATAGGGAGACATGAAAGTTATCCGACTGTTAAATAGGGGTGGGCGAACGCATGCAAGTGCTATCCTCTGGCTACTAGTGTATTCCAGAGAATTCAAATATCTATGGAGCTGGCCCGTGGCCCTTAGATCACTCAGTATTGCCCATAAAACGAAGCTGGGGAGTTTTTATTGATTGCAGGCTGGTTAATACGAATACTAGAGTAATTACTCCCCCCAAACTGTCTCTTGGTTATGGATATTGATCATGTGGAGGGGCTGCATAAAAGCCAACTCGAATGTTGGAACTCCGTGCGATTTCGATCAAGTGGTTCTCAAGTGTAGTAACTGTTTCCATTTCTGCTACAACAGGTTTGTGTCTTTAGCAGCCTGAGAATTTAGCGGTCTATTGAGTTGAAAACAAAGCAGTGGTTTTGTGTTTTTATACCTCTGTACTAGTTAAATGGATCATATTACTGCAGTTACTGTGGTTTATAATTGGCGCAATCGCATTAAACAGCGCATGAGTGAGATTTAATGGTTCATTTAGAAACGTCGCTTTTGTGCTCTTTCAAAAAATCTATTTAATTGATTTAGTTATTATTATTCTATATTTTTTAAGTTATGTTATTGATTTGCTTATATTGTCATTCAGCCCCGTTCGTAGATAAAACCAATCGTTATTCAATGTCCATTTCAAAAAGACCCACGTCAAAAACGCAAATGTTGATGTTATGAATTATAATGAAAATGATAAATATTATTTCATATCATGCTCAGGTCAATATAAAATTAATTATATCTTGCCAACACCATTCGCGGAAAGAAAATCTACGTTTCGTAGTTTCGCTCGCTGTTTGATACCGGTCATGACAATTTGACCCCTGGACCCTTTAAGATCTGAACTTGCATTAAGCCGTTTGACATCTCGCTAATAACATTACCAATGAAAAGACAGTCGAAATTGTCCAATACCAAATGAAATAAACAATTCGGAACAAATCGGGTTGTGGTTTCCTTTGGGTTCTTTCTCGGTTGCCGGGCCAGGCCTTATTGCATCCTTGCCCGGTTTATGGGAACAGAAATCTCCCGGACGTGCCTTAGTTCGAATACGGCATTCACGAATCCCCTTTAATCTTAGAGATCTGCCGGTATAAAACTGATTAAAAAAATGCTATTGATTTTGGATTCTTTTTGTAAGGCTGTTACAAAATACGATTAATTGGATGAAAGCAACTTGAGCGTTTAATATATTGTCAAGTAATGCCTCAGGAATCAATTTAAATATGGCTCCTTGCAATGAAATCCTGAAATTAAAGTTGTGGTTCGTTCTCAGCGCAATAGCTCCTGGGGTTTAATATCTAGAGAATTGTCAGCAATATGCAAAGTTGTCGTGAATTCATTTCGATAATACATGTTCAAGCTATTCCACACGTTTTGGGCAACTGATGTCGGAATAGTGCTCATAGAATTAGAAAGTGAATAATGTAATGCTGTCATCCCGTTTGTTTACATCAGCTGGATGATTATTATACTGCGTTTATCTGCGTTGTTTATCTCTGCGTGTTATGTCTTTTAACGGACTGCGTTTTATTTCTAGTCGATTTACGCCTGCAAATAGGGTGTCTTGGCACGTTCTGAGGAATCGATAAAAGTCCAAATTGTATATCTCAATATTGCACATTCATTGCATGGAGCATCTACGGAAATTCTTATGCCCGTATGCACAGTGATAAATAAAGAATACTAGGTTGGGTCTATTGTGTACATATATAAAGATATCAAATACCAAGCGTGCTAAAGATCATTAGCTACGACAGTAACGTCACGTCTTTCTCTCAGATTACCTACTACACCAGGTTTCACATAAACGCTGGTTCGTCAATCAATACGGAGCTAGCTTCGTGTCACGTAGCCTCAATGAGCCGCTGTCCTTTTCTCAGGATATGTAGTTTTATTTGAAGCCAAATGTGATATAGTGACGCTGTTTGTAGTTGAAGGGATGGCAAATTGTCGCTAATTGCTCGCCATTGTCGCTGAAAGTATTAATATTTCAATGAGTTGTTATGATCGATTGTAGGAGGAAATACGAAACTACGGCAATAAATAACCCTGGCAGTCGGATGTTAGGAAATCAGTGAACCGTGACGATTCCCCAGACAGACATTGGTAAGCCATAACGGTATAATGGAACTGAGAGAATAAGGCGACTCTTGGAGAGTACCTGATATTTCATCTATAAAGTATTTCGTCTGGCGCAGCAGATTGAATTTGAAAATGTTCTGACACTTTGACAATTGCTGCTATTCCAAGATATCCATTTGGACTTCATAGATGTCACAACCAGCAGTGTCGCACGTGACGTGTTTGGTCAAATCTATTTGAATATCTTATCATCGACCACTTGCAGGAACATTGTGAACGTGAGGTAACGACATGTTGTTTAGGACAGGTAAATAATTATGACAATTTACGCAGGCGTCTCATTGTGTTTGTAACGGACTATTTCTAGGTGACCTTGATGACCGTTGGATATACAGCAGATGTGGTAACGCAGCAAAGACAATGTGTTTGGTAGTTCATGATGTTGATACTTCTTTATCATTAATCTATCGGTGTGTTGCTCGGCGTGTACTGATGCCGTCAGTGAGGTGGAGTGAAGTGGTGTTCCTGCCGAGAAACGCTTAAAGGTCGCACCGTGCAAGCAGCTCGTTTTCAATTACCGACGCTTTTACTGCAGTTTTGATATCAGTGTTATAATAGTGTCGTTATAAATTTACGTTGGTGGAAATTGACGATATGTAGACATACTATCAAAGACCGTCTGTATTGCAGTTTTAGATCATATCAGCTATATAATTGCAGTGTCAGTCGCCAAGACCTAGGAACCGCTAAGTGGTAATTCAGTACAGTAATGCTGAGTTCAGTCTAGTTCAGTAACGATCACCAGTAATGCCCAGTTCATTTATAATTAGTTCAGTAATATTCATTTCAGTAACATTAAGTTCAGTAACATTAAGTTCAGTATCATTCATTTCAGTAACATTCACTTCAGTAATGTTGAGTCCAGTAACATTCAGTTTAGTAATGTTCAGTCCAGTAACATTTAGTTCAGTAACATTCAGTTTAGTAACAGTACGGTCAGTAGTATTCAGTTCAATAACATTCGACAGTAACATTCACCAGCAACATTCAATTCAGTAACATCCACTTCAATAATATTTAGTTTACCAACAGTGCATTATTCATTATAGTAACATCTGTTCTGTAATAATGATCATATCACTACATTCGTTGAAATCATTCGAGGTGTTTCACGTTACATGTATACTGGTACTATTTTAAGTGAATTGGACACACTATTCACCCCAAACAACAAAACAGAAGCGTCTGGAAAGTGTTATACTGTAACTCTGCTGGAAACATCATCCTAAGTGATTGGACATTAGAGTGTTTCAGTGTTAAAGTTGACCATGAGGATGTAATATTTGATGCTTGCCTTCTCTTGATTCACTACCCTATTACTCTCCTAGATAATCAGCTCGGCTGTTTCGTGTTAAAAGTTGATTTGCGTCAGAGTGAAAGAGAAGACAGAATCGTGTCTGTTTGTTCAGCTTCTCATGGGAAGACACCCAACACGAGGGTTACGTTATCTGGATCAACCACAAGTGTTTCTTAGCAATACTAATTATAGCAAGTGAACGCTGAACGAGGTCGTCTTCAGCGAAATACACAGACTTGCGCCGGTCTGCATACTAATTTTGATTCTTCTCATATTGAATCTCTTACCAAAATACAACATTTGAATATACAACCATCAGTACTAACTAAAATATCACAATATCATATCGAGACACTAGCTGGACGTTTTATTGTTAGTCCTCATATAATTAATTATCGTCACAGCACTGCTGAGCAGTCATAGGTAGGAAGTCAGGCGCTATACAAGTACATACATTATCATCATCATTATACTCTTGTGGGTGTTATCTTAACATCAGGGACTGTTATTAGTTATCTGGTCCGGTAGCTGACCTTCTGAAGCATGGACTGAAACTCTTTTAACTACACCGGCCTGGTGTCGCCAACGTCATATCATTGCGTATCACGCTGCGCCTAAAATAGTGAATAAACTTCTTATGTTACAAATAACATATATCTAATGATGCCTCAGTTAAATCCTTTTATATTTCAGTCATATGAGCTGGAGAATGACCACAAGTGTCCACAATGGTCAACGCTGGAACCCTCTATGTGACGGCGCTCGCCTTTGCAGTAACCCTCTTTCTGGAAGAAGGTACGTTTTATGTACACAAAGCTGTGAAATGATACAGATGATAAGATATTCACGTGACTGCTCTGCAGCAGTTTCAAACGGATAGTATTCTAGCTCAACTGTATGTTTGATGGGGTGGGGGAGTTAGTTCAGGCACGTCAATATTTACTTCATTGCGGATAAGATTTCAAAAGAAATGCCTTTCTTTCCGAAATATCTTGAAAACTATTAACTTGAGCTCAAAAGGTTGCTAAAATTTTAACATCCATACAAAAAAACTATACATTTTGTTGAGCGTCCAATACAAACATACACGCGATATTACCGTTTGACAAGCATACTCTGCATTAACATGTTTCCAATTGCAATTACCATATCCAAGGAGAATACTGAATGCTGAATGGCTTCATAACTAAATACATGTTCTGTTCTGTCGGTACGCTTATATTATGAATGCCTTTGAAAAATATCTGTCTGAAGATGTCCCTTGGTCATGCAGCCAGGCTATTTTTTGCCTTTCGAGTTTCCAATTGCTGCGTCCTCAATCCTTTTATTCTTGGGCACAGAACTGCTGGCGCTTAACGTATGCTAATAAATTGGATATAAAGCATTTTCAAACATCATTTAGAAGTGAAAACCGTGCTAAAGTATTCTCTTTGTGAAAGTTCAGGTGCGTACAATAGGTAAATGAAACACCCAATGAGATTACTGGATGTGGTTCCGTTTCCTTGTTACAATCAGTCTTAGCTATACTGTCAGTTTTAAACTCGGCGCAGCAACAAATTAGTCCTGTTGCGCACAACAGTTTAAGGATTCAAGTAGCTGATAAAACCCACGTGTAAAGGTTGATCTTAAGAGTTTCACCATCAATTTAGCGATAGACTGCTTTGTGGGGTAGATCCCTGGTGTGTATGTATGTGCGGATGGAATGAGTGTATGGATGGATGAATAGACTCATCTTCACATGTATTTACACACGGTTAGTTAGGACATTAACAAGCGATGTGGAAATAAATTGCTCCAGGGCTATCACAGAACAGTGATATTTCTTGTATGAACTGTCCATTCAATGAACCGGTCACAATTCCAATCCTTTTAGTTAATGACATTCCTACTTTGATCTTACCCCCATTTCCTATACCACTGGGATGTACAAACGTCGCGTGTGTACAGGTCGGCTTCATGGCTGATTTAAACAGCTATTCCCAGCCCCGAAGACGTATATCTGTACACTGGGATCGATTCACTCAGAAATATGTAGCTCTTTGCCTTGCTGTAGGCTAGCGGAGTGGCCACTGACTGATGACACTCAGATTGTTGTGATCATGTCGACGTGAAATTGGAAGTGGTCTTGCCTCTCTCTCTCCCTCTCTCTCTCACTCACTCACTCCTTTTATGACCTATCTCCCTCGGTGTGCGTCTTGCAAATCACGCTGTGTTACAGCTGAAATGATGCCCTTTCAACTTGATTATTTCACATCTCACATTTTATCATACAGACTCCAATAAACAAATGTGGGTGTATAAGCCTTGTTCTTTTCACGACATGTATACGAGTCTGTTAATTTTGACTGTGGGTTGTGATTGTACACGTATTTAAAGTGTGCATTTACGATGTCTATTGGTGTAAGCTTTGTCCAACACAAATATGAATCAGTTGTCACTCTTTCTTAGAACTATACAGGCACAAAAAAGTCTTTATATGTTTGAGTACCTGCTGCGTCGTTACATGAGTGTTGGTGATTAACTTTAAAAGTCAGCTTATTTTACGTCGCCTTTTGCCACCATTATGGAAGCTATATCGGCGACGAAGTGCGAAGGGGATATAAGATATTATACAAAAGAGCGGAAAAGGAGAGATTAAAATTAAACATATTTTTTTTGGTGCTGACCATAAATTGAATAGCCTAAAAACGATGGTTAAAAAAATATATATAAGGTGATGTGGGTGTGTGTGATGGATGGCACAGCGCCTATGCGTCCAGCTTCTGATTGGTGGGGCGAAATTTATTTTTTGAATAAGACTGCTAATGATTGCAAAAACAATCAACTTGAGGAAACATATACGAATGGTCTTTAAAAACCGCAAATAATTGTCGGCAATGACCCACCAATCTCTGATAATACATGTTTTGTCATTCCCTTTCAAAGTGCAAGAAGCATTCCTTCACTGTTGGGTTAATCTGATTATTGATTTTAGTTCCGACACCAAGCTGAGACTCAGTTCTTTACAGTTGTATGCATGTATTGACTAATGTCATATCGTGCACACTTGTGTATGTCTACTTGTCAAGTCCTCTGTTGCAAGATAGCAGCCAAATTAGAATATCGCGTGACCTATGTACTATTTCTTGCATTGAAGGAATGTGCCATTGCATTACCTGATAAATGAATACTGCAAGAGCCATGGTTGGCTTTTGTTTAGCTGTAGGTGCAAATTATTAATGTTCAAGTTTGTCAGACACGTCGGAGGATTGAGTGAACTAACGGATGTTCCCTTCCCGAGAGGTTTGCTCTAATGAAAGGTTAATTTCACTGATGTACGGTACGTATTGAACTTCTAACAGGTTTTGGGTTGCTGCTAAAGCATTGATGGCGTGCTGGTGTGTTGACTGACCGATTGGTATTGATCCAACAGGCTGTTGATTGAAATAAATTGAACGTTTTTCTACGCAAATCTTTTCTTCACGACTCCACGAGGGAATCGGTTAAGATGTATAGATGCAGAGAGCTTACATTGAGCTTCTATCTTTCGTACACGTGTTGGCAGGTTCATTCTGATTACATAGAGTCGTCAGTCCACTTCAAGGCTACACTTTACTGAGTGAATGGCGATTAGACATGCGAGGAATTTCTTCTGTCTTCTGTCATGTCATATTATTTTGCTATGCGAATGTTCAGAGACGCTGTCCTGTTCATGGCAATTCCTCGCATAAAGCTTCTATGCGGTGTCCGTTTCAGCTGTTGGATGTTTCTGTATTGTTTCTACCAGTATCACACAAACTCAAATATAATGCTTCTAGTATTTGTAACGGAGCATTTTGAGCCATGTCCTCCCCACGAAACCAAACACATTCACATTTCGACACAAATCGATCTCTGACTGTAATCAAAGTACATTATGGTCACTACATCTTGTCAAAATACATTTTGGTCTTTATTCACAATTATAAAGTCGGTTTTATTCATGCTGTTAAAAACAAACCCGTGGGGCTTCCGAGGAGTGACGTGGTGTCACTTACATAGAATAGGGCCTCAGTAACCCAATGCTTCTCTTTTATAGCCCCATCCCTTTGGAACTCCCTGCCCTACGACATTAAGCTTTCTGAAAGTGTCGAACATTTTCACGTCCAAACTCAAAACTCACTTATTTCGCAAATACTATTCTGCTTAAGTCTGTAATCTTTGTTCTCATGTTTCTTAAGCCAATCTCTGTGTAAATGCTATTTTTTAATAGAAGTTGTGTTTTATGTAGCGCCTTGAGCATGCTTACGATCGTGGAAATGTTTCTGGCGCATTATAAGTATGCACTATTATTATTATTATTATTACAAGGCAACTAAAATGGGGATCTTTTGCTTTCACTTTCTTACTATTGATCCTGTGTTGTCCCTTTTCCTGATGTGCCTCTTGCACATCACATTGCGCTAAGGCTGAAGTATTGCCCCCTGCAATGTAAAAATCCATTTCACTCACTCACTTTCTCATGCTGTGAAACTTGCCTATCTCCAGGTGACGCCCTTGGCTGTTTTGTGTGTACGTCCATCAACCACGACAATGAAGAATGTGAGGACACGTTTAACAACACGGGCAGGTTCTACGTGGAGAACTGCTGGGCGTCCAGAAAGGACCGTGTGGGTCAGTTCCCTGGGACCCAGTGCATCAAGATGATAGCCGAAGATTGTAAGCATATATCACAATACAACTTAATCAGTTTTGGAGATCATACACGCATGCACGTAGCTGGTTCTGGAGTAATGCTCTGGAAACTGTTTATATCTGAATCATCCTGTTGGTTGTGATTTCCGGTTATAATGATGAAAACGCTTTCGCTAAATATATATATTTGCTCTAATACTCTGGATCATAACACAACATGACGTTTTCCAAGGTCCCACCGGCCTCTAACTGATTTTCGAATGATGGTTTTAAAAATTATGTACAAATCATCTGGTAACACGCGAATACGATGATGAAAATGGATTTGCCATTTGTATATACCGTCCCGTGAGAGCAAGATTGTCATAAGTGACACAATTACCCAAACGGGCTTATGAACCTGTCCTAACCCCTGGGTTGAGCCCAATGCGTGCTCAATTTTGTCCTCTGCGGATGGATACATGCATCGGTCTGGGTTATGAACAAGAAACATTTACACTCCAACTAAAACCCTGATTATCTCACCACAGAGACTGTGGAGCTTACAACAACCTTGCTCTCAGTGGGTATGTTGGTACTCTGGATATTAGGACGTGGCCCATTACATATTAAAGTACTTACACCATGACCGACCGAAGGAATTGCAAGAGACAACGGTACACCAACAGCTGTCTGTTATCTGCACTGTATCTCAGAGATCAGCATTGCTCAACGACAGGTGTTTAAATAAGAGAATGCCAAACCATTCAGAATCAAGTCGGAAATTTAAACAAAAGGCCCAGTACAGCTTAAATTATTTTGGGGATGTTGTTCTGCTTATCGAAACCAGTCATACAGATAGAGTAAACCCGACGGCTGTTACTTTGGTTAGCTTTTTCAACGCTTTTCTCCGTTGTTTGAAGTGTGCATATATATACAGTCACAAAGTCAAACTCTATAAATATATGTGATCATCATTGTTAACGCTTATCGAAGATTGCAGTCGGTTCTTACACCTGCAAGTTAAGAGCATTCTTCACAACTTGCAAACAGAGAATATTTGCTTCGGGCAACTGATCAAACTGCGTACCATCATCTTCACTGGCAATCTGCGACACTTGTTGTCGACATTAAGTGACTCAATGGCAAGGTCATTGACCCGGAAGTAATCGCATTGCCCAGGGCTCGCCGACTTTCAGAAGTTGCGGTCAATAGGATAACAGAGAAACGCAGATGGTGTCCTCGGGAACAGCAAATTTGTCCTGGAAAGCAACTAAGGTGCCATTATGATTTGATCACTTGGTATTTGCTCTACACACGTGTCTGTCGAAATGCGACTTGAAGCTTGTTACTGTGGACTCGCACGTCTAGTATAAATGCCATGTTACGGCTGCCCGTCGTGTTCTGGTCCTCTAAGAAGCTGAAATTATCGATCCAAAGTTATTTCTCTCTTGGAATCAAACAAATAAGTTGCAAGATTTTATCGGTTGCAAACTGATTTCTATCAAAATGTATATGGTATTTAAGACGTTTAAACCCAAGCTCGAGCGTTTCCGTTGAATTAACGCTTCGGGTAAAGTCATAAATTATATTTGAATTCACGGCTAAGCTAAGACATCAGATGTCAAAATGTGTAACGTATAGTTCACTGACCCTTTGGTAATAATGATAGAGCGCCAAATCCATTTCAGAAGATATGATCATCGCTCATTGCGATTTATGGCGCCAGAGAGCCTAGTGTCTCTACACTACCTCCGAGTTTATACTTTTATAAAGAACCTGGGTCAATAAATAACAGATCATGTGAAGTTGTATTTATTCATTGTTTTATGTGCATTGTGCAGCTTAAACCACTGTCAAACTTGCAAACGGCGTAAACAACTGTAATAGGTGTAAATAATACAAACAGTAAACAAACTTCATGATCTGTCGTTTATTGCCTGCTTACTTGTAAATGCCACGCAACGATATAACCCTGAGTGAAGACATATATAATGATAACACTTTATTAATCAAGTATACAATTCCATGGACATTCTTTTTTCTCCGTTTAGCCGTGACGACATCTCATTCCACAAAACAAAGACGATAATTAGAATTATTAATGCGAATACCGAATGTGCTAGTCCTGCTCCATGACTGTAAAATTATTTTTTCATTACTTAATAAATTCATTTTAAAAGCCTTTTGCCAGTCTACAAATCAAGTCTAGCTAGCTTTCTATTCCGCTGCATTGTAGGAGCAGGACTCTTGAAGGAATAGAAATTAAATATAATAAAATAATTTAACATATTTCATAGACTAATTGTTAGTCTACGAATGTGCACACAGACGAAAATATAAAATAAGTATTAACAGTATAGCACGAATCGTAATTTTCGACTGGATCTAACTTTTGGCGACCAGTTCGGTCTATCCCTCGACCATAACCTCAACGGGCTAAATGGATCAATTAAAAAATATACAAACGTTTCCTCAACACAGTCTTGCAGACTCATACAAATAATTGTGCTAGAAATTGAGTGAATTCGTAGTGCGTTCATGTGACACATGATATTATTATTATGCATTATAACTTGCAGATGATACGGGACATACCATCCTCGTCCGCAATTGCGTGGTGGACGACGGTGGCACCAACTCGGAGACGGAGATAGGCCGACAAAGTCACTGCGGGTGGATGCGTGTTCTCAAGTACAATAAAAAGGAAATGCGTGGATGCATTTTAAGTTGTGGTTTAGACGCTTGTAACAGTGCAATGACATCATCGCAAACGTCACATACGATGCTGCCACTACTTTTGGCGTGGTTTCTCTACCATCGGGACTGTTTCTCAGGTATATTTTCGACGCATGAAAACAGCTGAGGTGCTGGAACAAAAGTCGTGGGACCCAATCCGATAGCACACATTTCCAACGTTATCTATTTCCAGAGACACTTGAAGACTTTTCTAACGACGAACTGAAAGGTGGAACTCTTGATTTTGTATTTAGAGTGGTGTGTAGTGCATTCTTCTAACCGTGGATCTATTTTATTAACAACATATTTTCCAGATTGAGTGCTGAATACGTAAACCAATGTATATTCATTAGAGAGATTCTACCATCTGTACAGCTATGGATATTTTGTGAGGAGAGACCATAATACATTATATCATAAAACACTTGTTATTAC
This sequence comes from Diodora aspera, assembly GCA_031471655.1. Classification (NCBI taxonomy): domain Eukaryota; kingdom Metazoa; phylum Mollusca; class Gastropoda; order Lepetellida; family Fissurellidae; genus Diodora; species Diodora aspera. Next base: position 11,811 of record JAUELE010081860.1, read on the forward strand.
GTCACCGTCCCTGGTGTTGCAAAAGTTTAATTCTAGTTGTGTTTCGTAATTGTATATTAATTGTTATAGTCATACTCAATTGTATACCTGGGCAAAGTTTCGCACCACTGCCGTCTCGCATGGTTGAGAAGGCTGTTAGGATGCATTTAAGTTCCATTGTTCCAAAGTGAGCGGTCGTGACCTCTGGTGGCGTGTAGAGGGTCCACATAGGCAGTGACAGCCAGGGGTGGCAGGGAGATGTTCTGAAACAAGAGGAAAAGTGCAAGTAGCGAGAGACCGTTAGGTGTATTGCAGAGAGGACAAAAGAAGAGACAGACTGGGAAAGCTTAAAAACCTCTAATGTGAAATAAAATCATTGTATCTTACTCTGAACTATATTAGTTTCAAATGAGATACTGTTTCCAGATCATCCAAATCTTAATATCAACATGTATATATTGGATGAAACACAATTGATGAAGATTGTAAGCGACTTCTGAAGAACGGAGAAAAGATGATAATTACTTGCTTGAACATCATATTAGCCTGAACAGCATACAGGAACAGGCATGACACGTAAATCTATATGTTCTTCAGTGATTTCAGAAAGCGTGGTGCGTTACTTTTGCTGAGGAGTACTATACTATACTATACTATGTATATCATACCTGTTAAGCGTTGTATATGTGTAGCATAGTAACTGTTTACAACATGTTGTTGTGTTGTTGTTTACAAGTCTACATTTTAGTATTCGTTACAGGTTCACCCTTGCTTACATGAACCGAAAGAGAGGCCTCTACATAGATTTTTAGCTAAGTGCATCACAGAAAGTAAAACATATAGTGCTGACTGAAATGTTCACTGATACGAAATTAGGCCTGTCGACATTCTGAAAAATCATATTTAATATATTCTTAGAGTGCTTATTTGTAAATATAACGGCCATACCGTTTTTAGCCAACAATGCAATCAGTTTTGAAAAGATCGTAACATTCGTAACTCCTGAAACGTTATGGGATATATGCAATCGAAACCTGTACTCGTCTCCATCCAGTCATTCGCCTAGTATTTTGTAGTTATAACTTGTACTCCGTTTCATTGTCGGATACTTAAGTGTAGGCCTATATCTAGAGGTATTTAGAATTGCTAGTTGGTCATGCTGGTCAGTTGAAGCTACAAAAGAAGAGGTCTGTCACAAGGATAAGTGATTATATATTTTGTTAGTTTTCCAATTTCTATTACCAAAGATACACATGAACCCAAACAGCGACCTATTTAACCCTTCTATTTACCTTTAAAATGTGTTACCGTACAGAACAAATGATTTTGTATTGTTAAAGTTTGCATGTCACGGTGAAGCAACTGTGAATTAAAAAAAACGTTAAGGTTATCAACGTTTCCTGTACAATTATAAATAAATCTTCTGTAAATCAAGTGTTTTGATACCTGAGTTCATTCCAAGGAATTTAATATAATATGTAGCAAATGTAACTGGAACCGTGAAGAATAAATATTTCCTTAATGTAATGTGTCCAGTGACCTCTGATGTCGTCCGGATGATAACGTTGGAACAAAGCGAAATGTTATAACCAGCACAGCTCATTTCATTGTTATTTTCGTCACCATACGAATGTTGAGGATATTACCAGCACATTTTCAAAGCTGTTAAAACAGTGGGATTGTGTTGAACGGGCAAATCTTTTCAGCCATAACGCATGCAACATAATGTGCAAGGAACCTATCAACTTCATGATATAGTAAACCTCTCGCGTTCTTGGACAATGAGTGGATAATCCATTCAAACATCCCCGAAATACAGGGCATATGTATCCCCTAACGATTCCCTCAGATACCATGGATTCACTTCTATTTTGAACGAACGTCTCCGGTCGGTGTTTTGACCAGTCATTGAGGCTTTAACAGCGAAAGATTGCGTTCAATCACGTGGCGCGTCTCTTCTAACACTCTGCGAACTAAAGACGTTGTGTGTTTAACCCTGTAAGGCCCACTGTTGCAAATATGCAACAAGTCATGTTTTCGTAAGTGCTGGCGATCTGAACAGTCTAAAAATGATACTTTTTGCTTTAAATGTATATTTGAACATAGTGTTACAACTAGGTAACAGTATTAATATGCATTGTGATGTCATTAGATAGGAGTGCAGAGTCAAAAGTTTGTTGGAACCGAACGAACACCCCACCCCATAAAGTGGAGAAAGAGGATGCCATCATTGCTTATGCAGGGGAGTTTATATGAAACAAAAAAATTGTTGGTTGAGATAAACTTGTAAATAATATATTAATTGTATAACATGAGCATAAAAGACATAATTGTTCTTGCTGTAGACTTTTTGTCTCATGTTGCAAATTTACAACATCGGGCTTATACTGGAAATGGCGCAACAGCGAGAGCAGTCATAACCTGTAAAGATGAATATTATCACACTTCCGACTTTGATTGCTGATCATTTGCTGACAGTTAGGTTTTGTAAAGGGTATCTATTATAGTTTTGTAATGGTAAATTAAAAGAAGTAGTGTCATATTTCATGTATACATGTACTCTTCAAAAAGTAGGGGAACTTGGAATTTCAAGGTAAATAACACTTCAGCGGCACAATATCCATAGAATGCCCTGGCCAGCAATGAGCCCTGACCTTTTCCCCATTATCAGACGGAATCAAAGGGAATAGTTTAATGTTCTTTGTTTAAGTAAATATTTGAAACAGCTGAATTTAATCGAGTTGGCGGTCCAACGATGATAGTACAGTATGCCAATGTAAGATTCACCAGAAGCAACAAGAAGTTCAAAGTGTTTTAGAATGAAATCGAGGTGTTAGCTTGTTACCTTTAGCTTTATGACATTTTCAGTGGAATTGGACATACGAATAGTGAGTGTCCGATGTTCAGTTCCCGCCAGCGCTGCCACTTGGAACCTATCATTACAATAAGTGTGTACATCGCCACTGTGCACAGATGAAATCGATACACATTCATTTCACCCAGACTGTCTCTGTTGAAGGTCAGATAGCAATTACTAATGAACAGAAGCTAACGAGACGCCATCACCATGTGCCCGGACTGTGATAATGGCCCTGGCACCTCACCATATTCTCATAATCAGAAAGCATAGTGATGGGAGACAAGGCCTAGCTTTCGATCATATGAACGTACACATATTAATTCCAGTTCAATAATCGATGGGATATTTATTTGCTTACAAAAGGCAGATAATTATGCAAGTTTTATCAACTTGGTTTCTCTTAAAGTTGGATACGTGTCCAAAGTCATTGTTTTCTTTTCAAAAAACAACCTTTGGAATGATAAATATACATAAAAT
>JAUELE010081971.1:0-15125 GCA_031471655.1 Diodora aspera
TATAAGTTGGTTTTCATGAATCGTACAGCTCTATTATCATGACACGTAGCCGACAAACGCAGGGTTTCCAATCCACATTAGCTAAGGTAACTGCAACAGTAACTGGACACACTAAAGGCGAGTGAGTCCGACAACCCGTTAGTACGACAACCCATTGGTGTGATCCCAGCTCTAACTATATCTCCTATCCTAATCTTCCCCCATTCCTAAACTTAAGCATAACAACCCGAAACCTAACTAAACCTTAACCTAAACTCTACATTTAGAGTTAATATAAATAAACATTGTATTTACATACATGTATGTACATTGTATTGACGAACTTACTGGTTGTCGGAGTAATAGATGGATCCCTAAATCATGAATGCTTACTGCCTACCACTGTCATAAGGACCTTTAATAACTCCATCAGTTTTATTCAGTCTGTAATGATAATTACCAATGTGCGTTCAAACATGTAATAGTGCAGCATACATGTGCAACTTCAAGTTGTTTCAGTTTTTACCAAGCTATTACCATCATGTTTTATGAACAGTTGTGAAGCTGGATAGAATGCTTTAATTGCATGCTGCCTAAATCAAATGGAATAATCCTTGGCTATGATTCTCTCAACTGAAGTGCCTGCGATTATTATACATGGAGTAACAAGATATTCACAGCTGAGATAAAGCATATCCAATATCCAGTGATAAATATTCTATTTGTCAACTTAATTGTAACTGGTTATGAAATCGTCCCGATGCGAATTACAATACATGATAAGAATTAACACAATCTTAGTGCATTAGTGTTGCCACTTAAAAAGAGAGGGTTTAATCTATAATGACATTTTACCTTAGGGAGCGACAATTTGATTGTTTTTCGGGGAGGGTTGGGGGCGAGGGGATTTTGAATATAAATAGTTATAATACAATTTTGGAATAAAGAGATTGCATCAGTCAAAACTAAAAACTAAATAGATTGGAGACGTATATACATACATGTACTTAATATTTTGCAGTTTATAATGTAATGTTTATTTTGTTATGTAATGTATCAAGACATGTATATGTTTTGCGCTCGATATTCGAATTAACATCACGCACTTTTAACATCATTTATATTTCTGTAATTCCATTAAATATCAAATGCAACCTGATTTTTTAAAAACATATATATTTTTTTTAAATAAGTACTTTGTAACTATACTGACTTCCAAAAGAAAGTATACCAAATGGTTTCAATTAGTTTCCCTTATGGTCTTTATGCCATAGTTAATCAAAAGGATGCTTGGATTTCGGTGAGTGTAATTTGATTGACATTATCTCATTGATTACCCTTCCAAGTCTTGAAGGGATATCTCTTGTATATTCAACGCATGTGTGAATTTATTCAGTAGTCTCTCAAAATATTGGTATACTTTCTTTTGGACGTATATGTATATGTAAGGTAAGTGAATTGTTTCATGTCATCAGATGCATAAAATAGTTTGCAAGAGATACATCTCCTCTCTCCCCAAACGATGTCAAATGGTTGCTCCCTTATTTCAATTTCGCCTCGTCCTTGTACATAACTTGCTTGATGGGCATACGCGTATTTTATGTTTTAGAAGTTGGAGCAACTAATCATAAACTAAATTGTTTGTCTTTAAGGATTACAACTTCTTGGTTTATGTTTTCTACAACGCTTCAGTGTAGGTTCTTATACCCTCATCAGCCGCGACTGTACACTGTTTTGTTTCACGCAAATGGAGGTACGAGCGTAGATGACACATAATGACAACTGTTATGATCGATGATGCTACAATACAACTTTGACAATCAAACAGGTATATTGTACTTGTGCGTTAAATTTAAAATAATTCATTTAATTAATTTAATTCAGTCACACCCCCACGACGTATTATATATTAAAAAAAACTTTTGATTGTATCTGTGATTGATGAATGCCATTAATCATGAGTGGACGAGCATATGTATCGCTGATTTACTTGAGTTTTTGGGGCTCTCATTAAGAAGCTTCAGTGAGTCCGGAACTCGGCAGGGTCATTGCTCGCACAAGCAAACACGAGCAGGTCAAGTCAATACTGAGAGAAATGCACTAACTTCCGGTAAGAGAACGCATTAAATTCATGATGCTTGCGCTTGGCTTCACACGGACGAGTTTCAGCATCATTGTCTGACCTCCAGCAGTAAGATCTTTAGTCAGTTTCACAAGATTCAAATCACCATGCAAGATTCGTTTACTCAGTAAAGTTTACAAGGATTGACCAGATAATAATTGTCATAAGTGACCCATGCCAATAGCGCCTTTGAGCAGTACAGACCGGATACCAGCGCTATAAAAGCCCATAATTTGATTGATTGACTGATTGGGACAGACTCAAGTACATCACAGGAAGATGCAAGAAATGGAGTACATGTGTACTCATATTATTCAAGTTTACAGACAGTTTTGAGTCACGCTAATGAGAGTTCTTATCATGGGACATATATGCTACTTTAAGACAGCATTTAACATAAGCATGATAACATTTATTAAAACAGATGCTAGAGTTCATCTTATATATCTTGAGAAAGTAACATACATTTCATGAAATAATGAATACCTTTTACGAGAACATAAAACTGTGTGTCTGGCCAATGATACAGATTAACAGGCAACATGCGTTTAATTGTTGTAATTCTATCGTGTTTAAAAGATACCCCAGCGGACTCGTGTTGCAAGTGAATGAGATCATTTATAAGATTGATACAAGACAATCGTGATTTCGCTCAACTGTGTGGATACTCGTTCAAAGGTAATTTTAGTTTTTGGTTTCGTCTCAGTACAAAGATTTAATCACAACTCAGACTGCAGACCAACTGATTCATGCCGCTTTGAAAAGGAGTATACGACTCACGACAATTTTATGTTATGATCACTGTACTGATATGGATGGTGTCTAATTTGAAATATGAAAACGTGGGTATCTGGACAACTACCTCCGGACAATTACCCATGAGACAACCGCCCCCTAGGATAACTGCCCTCGGGTAATTACCTCCCTTTGGAAAAAATAAGGTGAAAGTATTGCACTAATCATCAAATGTATAACAGGTTTGTGTACAATTCATGCCCTGACTTCAAAAGAGTTATTCCTAGTTGGATACTTGCTCCCGAACGCGAAATAAGTCTGATGCTATTTGTTTCAAATAAATAGCGAGAACTGTAAATCATACATTGTAAAGTGTATGCCTAATTAAATAACGCCGAAATCCTTCAGTCTCTTATTGTCCACTTCCAAATAGCCAACCTCATTCCGAACTTTTCGCTAGAGGTTTTTCGAAACTTTTTCCGTCGAATTCCGAATGCTTTCCCAATATGAGCCGAATGCATTTATTTGCAAGTAAAAGGATTTACGAATATTTTCAAGATTCGGAATGCTTATATTTAGTGTGTCGCCTCAGTGTCCTAAAAGAAATTCGAATATTCAAAAGGCAATGAACCCGACAAACATGAATGTATATCTTTTGTGCATTCGTCATGGTATGTCACAAGTTTTATATAGTACTCAACATTTGATAGGGATAGTGGATATTTTACCAAATGGCAGAGAATGATTACAGTTATGCCAATCAAATTGGTTTACACAATCAATTTACGTTTAATGAAATGCACATGCCCATGGTTGCCAGGTGCATCAGAATTAACAATTTGCACGTGCACAACGTGCACGTTGCAAGAAGTGTCGGTTGGCGTTGAAAGCAACCACAGTTGATGGTCTGCATTGCTAAACATGGCGGTTTCTTTATGGTTAATTGTGAAACGTTATGCAACGACAATCCCAAAAACGGCGTTTGAATAATGAAAACATGGTAAGGGGTAGGAATGCTGGAGAAAGGTGCTATGCAAGAACAGGTTGCAATAACTGTAACTGTTTCACAGAGCGTGGTGTCCCGTATGTGGCACCGTTACCAAAACACTGGAAGTGTAGCCCGACAACACGGAGGATGTCAGGAAAGGGCAACTGTAGTTGCTAAAAATTGCATTCTGGCAAGGCAACCCACAACGCAGCTGTGAAATTAATTGCAGAAGACTTACTGGAAGATGCAATTCTATTAGAAATATCTCTCTCTAAATGCCTTATTGATGAAACCTGGGAATTGTATGTGCTGGCGTTGCCGAGCTGTCTGATTTGCTCGAATTGGAACCGATCAATCACACCGAGTTCAAAGGTCAACTGACGTTTTCTAAACCTTTGTAACGAATCGCAAGTGAATATTCTTATTAAATGATCAATCGAAACGAGACGTTACCTTGTAGCCATTCATTCATTTATAACCATGTAACGTGCGTAAATGTTCACGTAGCATTGTCGTGTAAAACAGGTGGCACACGTTATTCATTAGAAACGCTAACAGTTGGCTTGTTACAATCATTTTGACACTCAACAATCCACGTATCTCAAAGCTGAGTAGATAAAATTTAATCAGGATTATAAAATTTTCTCAGAAGAATACATGAGGCCCTCAGTTCAATAGTGATGTAACCATTGATTATAAACTATATATACTCAGCCCAACTATTGAAGAGTCAGTGTAGCGACCTACCCGTGATTTTCGCAAGTCGTAATGATGGGTATATAAGTGACAGAAATTTACAAATAAATGTATATTTTGTAAAATGAACAGAGGCAAAGTGCAGTTACATGAAAAGAAGGTTAAGTTCGTTGGTTAATAATATTTTTATATTCATTGCACGTTTAGGTGTTGTTTTCGCATTTCTAGTCATTATTAAAATACAGATTTAAAAGCATGTCTTCACTACATAAAACATCAATACTCAAACATCAATTACTATCAATCATTAGGGATATTTGACCTAACTGCTGGGAAAGCCATAGCTTCAAACGTGCCATATTACGCCTATTCTAATGAGTGATCCTTTAATAGTTTGGCTGAGCATATAATACATCATAAAGTTGTCTATCTATATTTCTCAGTCACGATCAGCTCCTAATCAATGTCTGTCTTTTGCAATTCTTCAATATTTCATGATACGTTTTACGCGCTTAATGCTACTTAATGTTATTATTGTTAGCAACGATACCAAAATATAGCATTGCTATCATTGTACACATCATTGAGATTACAAATAAAACCCTAAATTGTGATTTGAATTTATTTAACAGTACAGCCATCAAATAATCCCTGGAACGTATGTTCCATTTCTCTTTTTTTGCGGTGTTATATTTGTCTGCAAACATGAGATCAAAGAATTTTCATCTTTCCCTGGAATGTCAAACATCCAACACTATAATGGTATGGATCAATCTATTGTCAAAAATAAAGTATTGAATCAAATGCGATTCGCTGGTCTGATTGCAGGCACTAAATAATGTCTTTTGATAAACACCGATGCATTGTCATCACTGACATGTATTCTTTATGTGGAATAATTCGTATTATATCAGAATTTAAAAGGTCATACAGCCAAATGAACTAATGTGTGTAGTTTACTGTTACCTTGATTTGAAAGTATCGGCAGCCATTTGCTATTTATGCGTCAGCTGCTACTGTGGGAAAACGTGTAGACTGATATCCAAATGTCCTCTATCGATAATGTGCAGCTTTCTGTCATAGTTACTTTAACAGCCTATAAATCAACTCAAACAGCGCGTATATGTGTTTATTAAATATAAATAACTCCTGCAGAACATGTACTTTTGTTTTCTTTGATTTAAATTGACTTATAAATTGTTAAAATTTTACTGTTGACTGCCGTCCTTAGTATATTCATAAACCCGACGATTATATCTCAAAAGTTGTATATATAGTAGGGGATATTGACATTGTAAGGTTAATAACAAACTAATGATAATACAAATTGGTCCCAAACTAATTGTATCTTTATAAAGAAGAAATTGAGTAAACAATTCACCCGGTATTTCATTACATTAACAGTTTCTCTTGCTGTCATGCTGAAATGCTACAATAGCAGCTCAGTCAAATAACAAAACAGCGCCACACTGGACTCGTCAAAAAGGAAATATCTCCCCCCCCCCCCCCCAGTCTCCTTGTTTTCACATATAGTATACACTATAACATTGTCAAACCGCCTTACTAATCCGTTGATTTTCACACTGATGGAGAAAAATAATATGACATTATGTTGGGTAATGTTTCAGATTTCAATATCCTTTCATCCAAACCTTGACAGAACACGGCCGTACCTAAGTTGTCTTTTTAGAGAGTAATAAAAATCAATTGAAACAACGGTTTTCATTAATGATGTGACTGTTGTAAGGTACACAAACTACTGAATGCAATCAGTGGCTTGTGCAATCATTCAATAAATTGTCATTAAATCAATCTACCTCTTGACACAAGGATGTCAATCGTCGTGTTTGCAAACTACTACCAGAATGGAACGGAAACATTAAACGACAAAGCACGTTTTTACCTCAATTAGATATAAACAAGTTACAAATAGAGTTGTTTGTGTGCCAGAACAAGAGAAGACCGCACTGCTTGAGTGGCAGTGAAAGAACAACTCCCTCCGTGTACCATGCTGTTAAACAGACACGTGTATTGTGTACTTATGTCCCATGTTATTTTACACAGCAAACACAAAATTGAGTGCGCAAGAATATTTCCAATGCAATATTTTAAGTGAGTGCTTGAACAATGCCGACAATAGTCTTCCAACTATAGCTTTACAAGAAGACTACTAAATGGTAGCTGATACATGTATATGCACCATATATGCTGACAATAGTTTTTTCGGCTGTATCAATTCAGTAAGGTATTGAATGAGAGCTGATACAGTTACCGCACCATTTATTGACAGTAGTCTAGAGACGATTGCTGTTAAACAGAAACTATAACGATGGGTTTTTTCATGGTGATTTTCAATACAAAACATTCCACTGTAACGGTAAAAATATTACCTGATAAACCACATCAGATTATTTATTCCTAAGGTTTACATACTCTTTGCAGCTATATAATAATTTAACTTTCTGGTCACACAAAAGCCATAAATAAGACAACAACGATGCGTTGGGGGCAAGTGTCAAATTTATTGACAAAGCACAGTAAAAATGTTTCTTTAAAACAGTAATGTTTTCTCCATTTCACAGTAAAACATGATACATGTACGATACAGCTAAAACTGTTAAAAAGAGGAGTGGGTGGGTGGGGCGTGTTTGCAAAACACTGTCTCTCACCGACCGTGAGCACGCTCATCTCGTGCACGTAGTCGGGGCCGGCAACTGCGGGGGCCGTCTCAACACCACACTCAGACATATTAGCCGAGCCAAAGTTAAAGTCAAATAACGAGATTATTTCTCACTTAACTTTCTGGTCACACAAAAACCATAAATAAGACAACAACGATGCGTTGGGGGTAAGTGTCAAATGTATTGACAAAGCACAGTTAAAATGTTTCTTTAAAACAGTAATGTTTTCTCCAAAACCCCCAACGCATAAATAAAACCATATTACTTGTTCACAGACTGCACTGTCACTGCAATTGCCATGGCTTTAGCGAACTGAAAATGAAGCTCTGGATTGATAGTAATATATCTTTCGTATGCACTGGACTTCCAGTCGCCGTGTAATTTAATCAGTAAAGGCGACGTTCCTAGGTTGTAGGCGAAGGTACACCCCCCTCGCCGAAAAGAGTGGCCACTATACTGATCTGGTGAATAACCACACGCGCACAACACACTTTTCAGGGCTTTGATGAAATTTGTGTAAGTAACACGATTGACCTGATCTCCATCCTTGAATGAAAACAAGTGCTCACACACCGAGATTCCAACTTGGTACTCTCTCAACTTTTCTAAAGCAGACACTGGGCAGAGCGGGGCATTGTGGACTCTGACCAGTGGTATGGTAAGTATCCTCTGTCCGAATTGAATGGTCTTAGAATGGCGCACACTTAGCAGTGCCCCCTTGGCAGTCCATGTGACGTCACTGATACACAGTTGTTTGGGATTCCAGCTGACGTTTTGAGAACCGTGTTGAGGTAATAACGTTGACTTTCGAAGAAAAGTGAAAAATGCTACAGTGCAGGCACTCCAAAATGCTATATTGAAAGGTATAGTTAGATCCAACTTGCTACGAATAGCTTCCAAGATGTCAGGAGTGATTGGTAGTTTTTGTGCAGGCGGCTTCCCCTTTTGTCGCTGAATCCCTCGTTTAACCATTGAGAGTGACCAGTCACACAACGGATTAAGATGTCCAGCCTCTACGTGGATCAATCTGACGACGTTTAGGTAGCCAGGAATACTGGTGACGTTGATGGATCTTGCGAGGAACGCAGTGTAACGTAGCACTGTCAGGTGAGTTGCTGGTACGGGAGTGAGGCCGAAATACAGGCAGAAGCGAAAGTAGGTTTTCATCATGGAGTTGTAGGTACGTTTAGTGCTGTCAGCATAGGCGGACTGTTTGTACTGTCTGATCTCAAGGTCTAGGTGATGCAGGTCTGCTGCCAGTGTTCCTGTAAAAACAAAGCAGAGTCAGTGGACATGTGACAAATCAGGGGATCACTACTATAATTGTCTAACCATTTCTCGTTGTCATGGAGACGTGATATCTTGTCGCACACAGTATTCCTCACTCCTGCGATGTGCCGTGCTGTAAGGTGGAAACTGTACAATGCTGACAACCAAAACATCTGTTGAATAATTGTCATAGCTTCCGAGTTGCTTGATGTCCCTTTATTGATACTATACATCGTGGCTGTGTTATCTGTATACACCACGACGCGGCGCCCAGTCCACGCTGGGCCCCACCTTTTCGCCGCCTCACCGACAATCGCCAGTTCCTTGATATTGATATGTTGATTACTGAGTTCTGGGATGTCTGATTGCCAGTTCACATACATCCAGTCGCCAAGGTACACTCCACCGCCGCCAATGTCGCACGCATCAGTTCCAAATTCGCTTTCTGCAATAGGGGCACCTTGAATTATGCATGCAACACCATTAAAGATTGGTAGAAACTCACACCACCATCTCAGGTCCGCTTTCGCTGCTGCATTTAAAGTCACCCAATGATGCTTGCGCTGTACAGTATTGCACTGATCAATCAGTCGCCGCAGAAATGTCCGTCCGCCTCTCACCGCCCGCGATGCCCAGTTCAGTTTCCCTATCAATCGCTGAAAGTCTATCTTCTTCACCCGCTTCAATCCATTGAAATTTTCAAGTACAATTTTGAGATCATTGAGTTTATCATCTGGTAATTTCAAAGTTCCTGTCACACTATCGATCTCAATTCCCAGGAAAGTCATCATCTGTGTGGGGGCAACATACTTTTTATAATTAATGATGAAGCCCAGATCTTCAATTAGCTGACGCAGAGTCTGAGATGCTGCTTCACACTCCGCTCTAGTGGCGGCAATGATAGCAAAGTCATCAAGATAGACGATACACACATTGTAGCCCTTGCGTCCTAACATCCGTGTGATGCTTGATGAGATACGCTGAAAAAATTCGGGACTTCTTGCGGAGCCGAACGGGAGTCTCGTATCGACCACATAGGTAGGTTGGTTGTCGGCATTGAAATGCCATTGTAATCCCAAAGCAGTGTAACAATCTGGGTGCACAGGGACACTCCTGTAGGCACTCTGCAGGTCTATCTTCGACATGTAGGCTGAAGGAACAAGCATCTCAACAGCTCTGTCTAATGTATCGTACGTCACAGGGCCCGCAGTGACGTAATCATTCACACTTTGTCCCTCTGGTCTGCTGCAATCGTGTATCAATCGTACATCCTCTGAATTAGATTTAGGAACTGCTGCAAGACTACTAACTATCACTGGTTTAGTATCTACCACAACATAATGTCCTTGTTCTATTTCCTTCCTCAGTCTTTCTTCAACTTTAGCACTATTTTCTTTGCAGGTAGCAGATTTAGAGTTTGAGCACTGGACTGTCTCCAATATCACGTTATTGTCTATTATTCTAAAGCCCTCTCTGATACCATTTAATATAAAGTCTTTATCTATATCATTCTGTAGTTCTCGCTCCCAGGTTTCAATGCGAGCTGTTAAGGAATTAGGAAGGAGCCTACTTACGAGACCTTGGTGTTGCTGAAGCCGTGGTAGTTTCCCGACGCCTGAGCATGTTGACATTGTGGATGGGGCCCGTGACACTGGATACACACATGCTGGTACCTACAGGACGGATACTTGCAGCCCCCGGGATTCTGGTAGCTGAGGCACACTGGTTCCTTACCAGTCGGTGATATTGTCCTTTGTGGGCGGTTGAATTTTCGGCTGATTTCCCGTTTTTCTAAATAATAAAACATACTGTGGTAGTCGATATCATTCCATCGTTTGCGTTGTTCAACTTGATTCTTGCGGTGAATGTGATCAAAGAGCATCACTGAGCTTGTAAAATGTGATTGCAGGTAATCTCCAACACAGGCTGTGTAATCCAGGTAATCCATTAGTCCTTGTGGGCTTAACTGTTTATCATTAATGAGTCTTTTCATTATTCTTGCATTGGCGGATATCCATTGTGACACAGACACCTCTTCAGGTTTCAACTTTGCACTACTAGTCTTTAATACAAGCCGTGCACCCGTGTCAGAGAGTCCGAGCATTTCGTCTCGGGAATCATCGATAACACACTTTTGTCTGGACACGAAATCATTAATAAACAGTGGCTTCTCACCTGGTAAGCTTTCTACAAGTCTAGAGTCACTTGGTTTGTCGATTTGGACAATATCTCTCAGTGTCGCCGAGCCGATGCTGTCCAACAGTTTGTTGAGTTCTGCATTGCTTGCTAGGTCCTTGGTTGTGGTTCGCCTTTCACTTGTCGGAATTTTTTCTTCTTCGTCCGCCTGACGTACTGTTGTGGTCAGCTTTCAATGACATTGCCACTCGTTCAAGGAGTTTTCGTTGAGCCAACTTCAAGTCTAGTGACGTTATGTCTTCTTTAGATAGCAGCGACAGTTGCATTTGCGATGTAAACTCCTCATTTAAAAGTGTGGAGATTGCATTTGGACTAAAACCTTGCTCTTTTAACCAACAAGCAAATTCGTCGTCATTTTCGGCTTTCATTGAGCGCTTGCTTGCCATCTTGCCACACCGCGTGTTTGCAAAACACTGTCTCTCACTGACCGTGAGCACGCTCATCTCGTGCAGGTAGTCGGGGCCGTCAACTGCGGGGCCGTCTCAACACCACACTCAAAAAATATTAGGCGAGCCAAAGTTAAAGTCAAATAACAAGATTATTTCTCACAAAATACACCATTTAGTTTAACAAGTACGATGGATGTGATAGTCAGGCAGCAGGAAACTTGTTGTGAGAGCCAAGGGGGAGGGCAAGCGGCCAACAAGTTGCTATATCACCTCACTTGACATAACATCGAATGTCAAAAACATAGCTTTATTAATAATAATAATAATAAATAGTTCTTATATAGCGCAAATTTCTAAAGTGCAGACTCAGTGCGCTTTGCAACATACAAGCACACACACAGTCACTCACCCGCACACACATTCACACACACACTCACTCACTAGTTTTGTGTGTGTGACTGGACTGGGACATGTACAGAGTTTCCTTTGCGCTTATTTTTTTACATTTTAAGTTGCCTAAATCCGATGTACATACACTCTTAATAAAAGTAGCGGATGTTGGAATTTTAAGCTAAATAACAAAATAATGATTTTTTTATGGATACAATCACCGACTGCAATGAAGACATTACGAATTACTTTACAGCAGAACACCAACACGCAACCAATGGTGCGCACGTGCAGCACGTGGAAATCCCGAACACGTAGCCCGGGCTCATATTCGAATTTGACACTTCAGAGAAAGGTCAGCTACTCCCTTGTGATTTGTTTCATTCTGATAGCTTCTGACTGTAATCATGTGTTGATTGTGTTTATCTGAGACACACTTTGATTGTGTGTTTGCAATGCGACGTGCTGAACGTCTACGAGCAACTGGTATGCATAAAACTGGCAGCCATCAGCCTGAGGTTGCCAATCTCTTCAATGTTTCCCGGTCTATGATCAGCAGATTATGGAGCCGGTATCACCAAATCCATAATGTTGATGATAAATGTCGTTCAGGGCGTCCACTGTCAACAACAAGAGCCCAGGAGAGGTTGATTTGTACCCACGCTCTGAGAAATCGCACTCAAACATCAAATCAGATTGCTGCAAACCTACACGAGGCTACTGTTGTCCATTTGACAGGGCAGACGATTATAAATCGTCTACACGATGCCCATCTTCATGTTAGAACAACCAACCGCCACATTACGAATAGGCCTGAATGGTGTACACAGTACAGGAACTGGGGAAATCGTTCGTGGTTACGTGTAATGTTCTCAGATGAGTCTAGATACACTTTACACTCTGGCGTAAGGAACGCCATGCCAATGTTAACATCAGGCGGCGTGACAGATTTGGGCGTGGGCCTGTTATGGTGTGGGGTGGGATCCCTATGACTAACCGAACCCCACTCCATATCGTGCAAGGAAGAGTCATTGGTCAGTACTATCGGGACAACATACTGACACCCTATGTTGTCCCGTTTGCATAACTTGAGTGACGCCGTTTTGTCTTTCAGGACGACAACATCCGTGCTCACCGTGAAAGAATAATCAATTGCCACCTTCAACGGCACACTGTCCATGGGATGAACATGTCTGAGACATATTGGGCCGACCTGTGCATCAACGTGAAATGCCATCATGAACTTGGTCAGGTGCTCGTGGAAGAATGGGACAGACCCATACTTACTATGCCACAACTAACCAATGAATATTTGATCAATTGACGCAAAAATGGCAACTTTCAATTTCCGTTTCTTTTCCATTCCTTCGTTCGGAGACCAGGACAGAAAGATAAACTGCTTTGGTAATGAAATACAGAATGGAGTGTTTACTCGATTCCTTCTTTGTAAATATACAATTAGTTTGGGATCAATTATTAGTATCATTATTTGTTTTTGTTATTGACCTTGCAATTTCAATATCCCCTAGTTTTTTGGAAAAGTAAATTATATTAATATTCCTATTTCCATATCTCATCTGCAGTAGTCCAAATCGAGAAAGATTGCAATGAGTTTAATCAGTGTTGCACAACAAAACACTATGAGAGAAACCGAGGAGAGAATACATAGCCTTTGGATTGTTTTCTAGATTGGTTAAACTTAAGCCCAGTTCAAAGTTTGTCATGCAAAGGCAAATCAACTTACAGAAATAGTGTTGACATGAATCGCCGTAGTAGCCGTCATTACAGGTACAGTCGTTGGATACATTGGTGCAGATTCCCTGTCGACTGCACTTGTCCTCAGGATCACAAGGAATGACATTATCTGTATGATAGATACATGTTAGTGTCGCTCTAACTACTCTTGTAGACACCTAATGTTAGACACCTGAGAGGCACCACGCATTTGGAGACAGTATTGACTCAGTATTATTAAAGTATAACATGTGCTGTCGTTAGTCCTTGAAGACACGTACCAGATACAAATTCTTCTATGAATATCCAGGTAACAGTCGTAATGACGAACGAATTATATGTATTTTGAATGTTTACTCATCTGCATTGGAATGTAGCACAAGTTTAGGTCTACAACACACCTATGAAATTAAGCTGTCATACCTCCTGAACACCCTTACATCACATCAGGCATACCTATTCCATTTTCCTGTTAACAGAAACCCTAAAACTGGTCCATTGACAATGTTCAGTGATTATAAAAACAGTGGCAAATTGAACCGAACAAAACATGGCAGCATTTCTTTTTGTCTTACTCTGAGAGTTTACAATGTTGCGGCTTGCTTATCTGAAGATGCATGGTTGACTTGTGACACATTAATAAGGTTACAGGTTAAAATTCTTCATCATTACCTTTCTAATGCAAATGAATATACACAGCTACAAGATAGAAAGTCAAAATCCCTTAAACTAAATTAAAAGATGAGTTTGACACATATTTTCGTTTCTATATTTTTACAGGTGATCAATTATGGGTCATTTTTTCCATTGTTTAGTTAATGTATTGATATGATACGCATGCCATTGGATATTAACCTCACATGCATTTCCTTGATATAACATGAACTCAATCACAGCTGCATGTAACTCTGAGATGCACATCTTTTACGATCATTTATAAGTCACATAACTTCAATGAAATTATACCGAACGTCATTAATTTGTATGTGAATGTATCACCTGTAAGTCAAATTAGTGTTGTGTCATTTCTGCTGGGTTAATGTATGGATACACAGATTTACAAGAACAAAATTTGCAATGTTTCGAGTCTTTCTTCTTCTTTCTCAAAAGAAAGTCAACTCAAATAAAAATAATTGAACAATGACAACAGTGCACGAAAACGTTAATACTGTTAAATTAAATGTAACTTGGACAACCTGGTTTCTGGGATATCATACACGGACTGTCGGTTATTATGCGTAAAATTATGTCACAGGAGACGTACCAATAATAAAATAGTTAATAAAACATTAAACAAAACTTTAAAAAAAGAAAATCTTTGCTAAACATTTATACTAAACTCTTCTGTAACTTGCCTTGATATTCCTAATTACTGATTAAGCTTATAAATGTTAATCTCCTAACACAGTGGTTGCCTGAGATAAAGATGACCTTTCTCTTCTTTAAGACATATTTTCAATGGTGTTTCAAACATTGAATCAACGGGCATTGCATATCAGTGGGACCATACTAAGTAATTCAGCAGGGGGCGAGCATAGTAACTACCTCAGCAGGGAGGACGAGCATACTAACTTACTCAGTAGGGGCAGGCATACTAACTATCTCAGCGTGGGGGGGGGGGGGAGCAAACTAACTAACTCAGCAGAGGCAGCAAGCATACTAACTAACTAAGCAGGTAGGGGTCGAGGATACTAAGTAACTCAGGCCAATATTATCTAACTCAGAAGAGGGGGTCGAGCATACTAATTAACTAAACTTGGTCGAGCATAATGACCAACTCAGGCCAATGCCATCTAACTCAGACGGGTATGATACTAACTAACAGAGGCAAATGCTAACTATCTAGGGGAGAGGGGTGGGGTACGACCATATACTAACTCAGGCCAATACTAACTTACTCAGGGAGAGGGCCAGCATACTTACTAACTCAGCAGGGGGGGGATATT
>JAUELE010082082.1:0-12162 GCA_031471655.1 Diodora aspera
TGAAAATTATGGAAATGTACATTGAAATTAGTATGAATGTATGTGACTGTACTCAGCTGAGCTGAAAACCACATGTGCAAATGTACATTGGAATTAGTATGAGTGTATGTGACTGTACTCAGCTGAGCTGAAAGTTATGGAAATGTACATTGAAATTAGTATGAATGTATGTGACTGTACCCAGCTGAGCTGAAAACCTTGGAAATGTACATTGAAATTAGTATGAATGTATGTGTCTGTACTCAGCTGAGCTGAAAATTATGGAAATGTACATTGAAATTAGTATGAATGTATGTGACTGTACTCAGCTGAGCTGAAAACCACATGTGGAAATGTACATTGGAATTAGTATGAATGTATTTGACTGTACTCAGCTGAGCTGAAAACCATGGAAATGTACATTGAAATTAGTATGAATGTATGTGACTGTACTCAGCTGAGCTGAAAACCATGGAAATGCACATATAAATTAGTATGAATGTATGTGTGCATGATGTACGCAATATACTCAACAAAATTAAAAACATGTCACTGAAACCATTGTATACTGACGATCAAAAGAAAGTATACCGATCAGTTTTGAGGAATGATGAAAAAGGCAAAAACACAACGTGATGCAAAACGTTCACTTCGAGGGAATAAGCATTTGACGACATATCAAATCTGATATAGACAATAGTCATCATTAAATGTCAACAGGATTGTTCTCAAACAGCAATGTGGGTAAATTGCTTATGACCCAAAAATATTTCGGTATACTTTCTTTTGATCGTCAGTATAGTAACATGACATGACAACACGACAAGTAGGAGACAAAGGAGAATAAACCAATAAACAATTCATCTTCTAACATATTCAATATTATTTTCACTAAACCATTAATTGGCTATTTTAGTAAATTAAGAAACTACCATTTGTAAACTACTATTTGTAAAAAGCATTTGTAAATATGCTGTTGTCCAAACAAACGATACTTTGAAATACGACAGCAGCAAAACACACGGATGTCGCATATTCAAAAGAGCGAGCGAGATGACAATCCATGAGAGCAGAGACTTTTGATGTACAATGACACAAACTCACATGGGGTTGAAAAAGAAATTGAATATTTTTGTATTTATATAGTTTCTTTTGGATTTCAGTATAGTTGTGAACACAGAAGAATACAAAGAATACAAAACAACTTCACGCGAACTAAATTGTCCTCGCGTTGACAAGGTCATGTTTGTTTCTGCATGGTTTTGTAATTGTGCAGGGGTGCTTGTGTAACAGACACTTTTTTTCATTTACTTCCAATATTTATTCAAAATTTAAATATGCGGCAAGCGTGCTGCGCTGATTATTAAAGTCATTATCTTAATCAATGAGATCACGATGCTAGTAGCATTTTCAGAAAAGTAAGTGATTTGGGGTTTCACGTGGTTTTCGGCAATCTTTCAGCCACATCACCACGGTCTCAACAATATCACGTCGATGTTGGAGCTCCTGTCTCTCTGGGCTGAAAGAGAGGAGCCCAGGTGGGATTCGAACCACAACCGCCAAGGCTGGCAAATTGTTGGGCCGACGCGCTAATCACTGTGCCCCCAAAATCGTCAACTTTTTAATAACAACGTGAAATAAAACAAGCAGCTACTCTTGTGACAATACAAAAAATAATAAAACATTACCTTTGACAGCCTGTAGCTGATGCGCCATTTCATCCCTGTAAGATTTCTCCCTACTTGACTGTTCACTGTATGTCTCTGAAACACCACAATATGTCTCCATTAGCCGAGTAATTGAGACGAAAGTCATGGCTGTCTCAGAATAGATATTAATAACATTTCCGAACTGATAGAGAACACATTCACCTATCGCCTTTTGTACGTTACTTATAACAACTTTTGTTTCATAAGTCAGATTATTATATTATCTACTGTATTGGTGTTAAATTAAGTCACCTGTCGTTATTCAATGTATAAAAAAATTACCCTGTCCAAGGGTTAGTGATTATAAAATATAGATGTGTACATGTTTGTACCAACACGGTAGCAGCAGTCGCGTTTAAAACAGTACTAATTACAGCAATTTAAAGGTACATTTAAAGTACATTACGTTTATATTCGAATGGATTTTTTAACAATAAGAAAGAATAATATCATAGTAATAACAATATTTACTGTCGACACATGCAAGCTGAGCTGTCATTTGCGCTGTGACATCACCAAACACACACCACGGAGAGATAGCCGTTTTTATAGGACTGTGCGTAGTAGGCCCATTCAGACTTTGTGCGCTTCTTGTTCTAATAATCATGCGTTCATTCATCTCCTTCAGCATACTGCTAATAATTAACCACAGTGCAGCAGAATGTACTGCCATGGATCTCATGAATTGCACGTGCGAGCAATCTCCCACAATTATATGAGCCCGTCATTCCATCCACTGGGTGATACTTCGACTTTTGCGCAAGCTCAACTGATATGTTTTCAGACAGTAATCGCTGATTTGATAAATTGGTGATGAATTATATTTTACTTACCTCGGAGAGCAATAACTTCCCGTTCTATCTTTTTTCTGGTATCTATTTCTTTCTTCAGCTGCTCAAACAGTTCTTCTGAAAGAAACACTTGGGTTGAACAGGATTGTCAAAAATATACTAACGTGCAAAAGAAACGATACCAAGATATTGAGAGACTACTGAATAACTTCACAGATACGTTGGATATGCAAGCGATATCCCTTCAAGATCATGAAGTTTTATCAATGACATGATCTTAATCAAATTACAATCATTGAAATCCAAGCATCCTTTTGATCAACAGTAAATTAAAGACGTAAGGAAAGTAATTGAAAACATTTGGTATCGTTTCTTTTGCACGTCGTCAGTGTATAATAAACACTCATTTCGTTTTAAATCATTAAAACTATTGGAAAGCACATTTAATGCATATGGGTTTAAGTATTTTATTGTTGTTTACCACGGTCTTATTTAAACAATATTTTTTATTTCCTCGATTCTTTCAAAATCAGAATTGTCTATGGGATAGTTATTTATACATGTCACTGAAAGGTCAATATTACCACGACAAAACAATTCCATGGAACCTGGGCCCTTCTACCAGTCGTCTTACTATACTACTCACAAGTTTCAAATTAGTTTTCCAAACTAAATACCTTTTTAAACTATGACGCATCAAAACACATCACGTGCCTGTGAAATACATTGATGTCCAAAAGACACGATACGAACGTATTGAAATACGACCAAGAAAAACAGATGAATGTTGCATATGCAATAGATATGTATTCAGCATGCGCGTTGATTTAGCATGCCGGAGCTGAACGATAATCCATGACTAAAAAGGCTTTTGATGAACAGCGACACAGAAGCACATAGGGTTGGAAAAGAGATTGAATATTTTTATAATGTATATAGTTTCTTTTGAGCGTCAGTACTTTTCACTTTTCCCCTGACGTATTAAGTACGATGACTTTGAATTGAACTTCTGAACTTTTATATACTTTTGAACGTTTTATAATGAAAAAGAAACGTTTTGTACCAACTGAAAGTATATTCTCCGAACTGCGCATGTGTTGAATTTCTCGTGACGAAAGAATTCAGTATATAATGTGTATTTACCTTTTGTGTACTGTATGCAGTCTTTTTCGACTTCGCCATCGGACTGATCTGAAAATAAATCCATAAAATGAGCAATAACTTACCTAGAACATGTCACGACATTATATGAGAGTTTATTTCTTACCGCTGAACTCCTTAGCAAATAAAATTATTATTCTGCCGATGTCGTTTAATAACTGAATGAGGCATACAAAGTGGGCACATGTCACATCTTTTCATTTTCGAGTAAATGTGTGTGTGGGGGGGGGGGGGGACATGTTGCCTGTTAAGTGTGTGTGTATTGTTTCTGAGGTTTCTTGTTTGTTTGTTGTTGATTTTTGTTGTTATTGTTTTGTTGTTTGCTGTTGGTTTTTGTTTTTTTGTTTTTTGTTTTTATATGTCTGGTCAGTTTATTTTATCGGACTACATGTAAAAAGGTATGTTAATTTACTATTTTAATGATGTATTTATTACAAATAATTTTTTATATACATGTATGTAAAGTAATGGCAAAGATTAAATTTGACTATACAAGTGAAAAATATTGTAACGTTTGCTCTTCTTGCATGCATCTCTTCAAACACACGTGTCTTTCTGGAGTAGGCTGGGGATTTCAGATCGCAAAGTAACTTTAAAATGTAAACTGATATTCGCATGTATTTATTTTTCTCATTTGATTAGAAAATATAACCAGCGAAGTACACCTATAGAAAAGTCAGTAAGTGAGATGAACTGTCAACCAACAAGAGTATAATTTACATGCCTCTCTTCGGAAATATTTACAATGTTGGTGAACTTATGCAATGCATATTTTTTTCAATTTATCCACCCGCGTCCCTATACTGGTGTAGCGGTAAAATGACTGCGTCATGATACGGAATTGGATGATACATTCGGTAGAACGTTCGCCCAACGACATTTTGTGGGTGACTGGGGTCGCACCTAATTTTACTGGTCGTTAGATTTTATTTATCTGATCGAACGTGCTTAAGAGTAATGTTTGGCAGCGACGTGGGGTTGTTTAGATGTCTAATGAAACAAACTTTCCAGGCAAAGCAGTTTTAGCCGAAGGTATTTCTGTATTGAATGATTTTACGGAAAGTGTGAAATGTTGTTCCAGTGTATACGTGCAAACTGAAGTAGAGATTGATCTATAGTTTGGTCGTATACTAGTGTGCGCAGGGTAAGATGCCATCACATTTTAAATTATTCATTGAAGTTGGAATGTGGCTTTAATCATCAACGATCACTTCATATGACTAATTTCAATACCTGCTTGGTTAGAGACCTTTAACTGCAAACTCATATAACAACAGAAATTAAAAAATGATAATATATGATCCTACGAAGTATCTTATTTCAAATCAAATATATAAAATATTTGAAATTTGTTCTGAAGCGGAACGACTTTGCTACAAATTCTAAAACTGCCCATGTACCACGTAATAGGTTTCCATCTTCCCAGCGTGGACCAATTATAATACGCCTTACATACCTGATTCTGCCATCGTTCTTTCACCAGTTGGTTTCTCTTCGTTCTCAGTCACTGCAGCGCTCTTCTCTACAAGAGAAGATAGAACAGTGTTGACAATGCCACGCGCATATCTATCATGCTCACATCCCGATGAGCACTAAGCATGTCAGATATAACAGTATACTATAAATAAGATAATACCGGCCATGTTTCACTCACTATACAGCTTTGACATTTACAGGATCGCTGTAGAATCAACAAGGCTTGTCTGTTAAACGATCAGATATTGATATTTAGACATTCTACTTTGGTAGATGGCATGACAGGAGCATTTAGAAATTAATGTTTTCATCAAATATTTACAGGCAATTTTAGATATTTGGAACATTCCACAGACAAAAGCTGAAGAGAAGTATAATTTCCTTGAAGTGTTTGCTTGGCTCGATTCGTCTCGCAATAAAGTTGTTTCGTGCTGAACAAAGACATATTTTTCTTTCGATATCAGCAGTTGAACATTGACCCGCTCATTTGTTTCACGAGTCACGAATTTTACTCATTATGTCACACAGTCAAGAATGTATTCATTCATTCTCACAGCAGCTGAGAGTTCCTCCACTCATCCAGTCATTTAACAGCTAGCACAAATCACTCATTTAATCACACAATCATGAATGTATTCATTCATTCTTAGAGCGGCATGGGACATCATCCAGTTACTTAATAGTTCGTACAACTCACTCATTTAATCACCCGATTATGAATGTATTCATTCAATCTCAGAGCGGCATGGACATCATCCACTCGTCCAGTCACTTAATAGTTCGTACAACTCACCCATTTAATCACCCAATCATGAATGTATTCATTTCTTCTCAAAGCGATAGGGACATCATCCACTCATCCAGTCACTTAATAGCTCGTACAATTTACTAATTTAGTCACTCAGTCAAGAAATCATTCACTCAGTCCATCTTGATGTTGAACTACTCAACGCCTCGCACATTCACTCACTCACTCATTCACCATTCAGCAGATTATTTATTCAGTGACTCATTCGTGACATAATTCATTCACCCCTCCAACAGCTTGATGTTGAACTTCTCGACAAAGCCTCACATACTCAGTCACCTCAGCAGCTTACTCATTCAGTCATTCAGTCATCACACAATTTACTCACTCCTCTACCAGCTAGATATTGAACCACTTAAAGCATTACTAACTCATTCATCATTCAACAGCTTACTCATTCAGTCATCACACATTTACTCACCCCTCTACCAGCTAGATATTGAACCACTTAAAGCATTACTCACTCATGCATCATTCAACAGCTTACTCATTCAGTCAATCAATCAGTTAGCCTCGGCGGTAAATAGAAGTAAACCCCTCAAAGCCTCTGGGTACGGGGAACACATACCAGACCAAACACAAATAAACAATCGCATCAATAACTCACAATCCATATACACTGCTGAGCTAACCGCCATACTACACCCTCTCCAATGGAAACTAAACTCGACGCATACACAATACCTAAGACTTTCTTACCCAGTCAGCAGCGTAAAAGCAATCCAAAATACAAACACTAAACACAACCTCCAATTAATCCAACAAATCTTACCAAGCACTACTACAACACGACAAATCACCCTAACCTAAGTACCTGCCCACACAAGTATAAAAGGTAATGAGCAAGCCGATGTTCAAGCTAAATTACGTGCAAACAAACCAAATATAACTGACCCAATATCCTATACAAAGCCGAAACCAAGGCTATAATTCAACAACAAATAAAAGCCAAATAGGTTAATATCTATACTAATAATAAACCCAGCGGGCACAAAACATTACAACCAAAACCAAAAAGTAAAATTCAACAATATCACCCCAGTGTCCGCACGGACGCAGCCATTACTAGACTCAAACTAGATAAAACTAAATTCTTAAAACGAATACAAACACTAAACTGCACCCGCTGCAACATACCTTTCACTACAGAACACGTACTTATTCACTGCACTGAATACACCCTCCAGCGCCGTAAGCTCGCACCTACATTGGGCCAGGAGCAACTCACCATACACATTCTTTCACTAAAGAACACATACTTTGTTCACTGCACTAAATACATGTACACCTTCCAGGGCCGTAAACTCGCACCTACATTGGGCCAGGAGCAACTTACCATACACAATCCACTTAACCCACCAAACAAAGCGTACTCATCACTGGCAGTCTTGCTCATACAAACCCTGTTGACTGGTAAAACCTAGGTAAACGCTAACCCAATCCCCATTTATTATTATTATTATTATTATTATTAAAACAATACTACTGCTTCTCCTTTCTGTCTTATCCTACAATAACACCTGTATTCACTAACATACACACACCTCCTTCCCAACTCTCTTTTCACATGAGGCCAACATACTAACACTCTTCCTTCTCTCTTTGGACAATGTATCCCTCGTGCGCCAAATCAGCGTATCTCGAGTGTGCACGTTAAATATCAATCTCTCTCTAAACCTCCATCACCCAATGACTTAACATTTCCGTGTCACATTAACTCAGAAACACATATTTTACACTCAAAATACCCATTGTACCTTCCACATAACAAAAAATAAACTGGAAAAAGCAAAAATGACGCATGTATGTATTGTAATTGCACACCACCTTCGAGCACATTAAAGAAGTGTTACAAAATACGACAACTACATATATCTTCCATAACACTTTGAAAAGACTGCATAAAAATCTTACCTTTATTGTTATTTGGCTCTTCAATGATTGTCTGCAAAAGCAAAAGGTAAACTTACCAATAAAAGCAACAATAAAGTCTCATTGCATAGGTCAAACCAGGTTTAAAGGATTTAAATCACTTTGAAAAATGAAACAGTATACCGAGTCAGTGCCTGATACCAAAATACAGCACAAAATGCGAAAGATGTAATAGAAGTCTTTCATGCAACTGAAACAATCAATTAATTTGCTGATTTCCTAATCAAGCATGATGTGTAATGCAATGTCATAGAAGACTAACGCAAGGAAATGATGCAAAAATGGCTTCATACCTGCCTGATTCGAAAGTGTTATAAATTTAATGGAATTCTTCCTACGGTGGTTAAGTAGCATGTAATTACTTACAATATGATTAGACATGCTATAATTTAAGGCGATTCTTCCACACTCAATACCTCAAAATAGTGCTCATGTTTTGGCCTTTTTTAAATGGATTCCGAATCACAATTTAACAAAGATGAGTATAGGGGCACTTGCACATAAAGCCATTTATCGTTGTTCGACATTGGTTTTATCTTATAGTGATGGGTTAATGCAACAAGGTGTCAAGTACACTTTTCAGTTATTGGACCCCTATGGAGTTATTGTCACTTTTATGGTGGAAATATGTTATTCTATTACGTCTATTATGTAAAAAAAAAAACGTTTTGTATTATATACGTTGTAAGTAACCTGTGTAATAACTCAATATATATAACCAGTAGCGAATCCTGGGGCCCCACCCCCTTTGCAGAGGTCGACAGCTTGAGTATCCCTTTTAAAAAGGCCTGGAAATAGCATTTTCGCGGTTTAATAATTTATGTCAAATCGAGATTTTTAAAACATTTTTCTGGGGAGGTCTTCGGACCCGTTTTGAAGGGCTTCACGCCTCCCGCGCGGGCATAACTAGGTCACTGAGTCCCCACCCCACCCTCACCCATCCCCACCCTCACCCACTCTTGGTAAAACCCTGGATCTGCCTCTGATCAATGTTTTTTATAATGGTGTTTGTTTGTGTCTAAACTTTCACTTTAAAAGTCCACTTTCTCGAAAGTAGCAAAAGTACAGTTCATACCAAACTGCAATAACCCATAGCAATATTTTGATAGATACTATGTCAATTTAATCGAAATAAATCCATGTAATCACGTCATTTCTTTCACCAGCGCAGTAAACTTTAGTGTCGGAAAAACAGATTCAATTTGTTCTGTAACGTTCTTATAGCCCACAGTAGTTTCACTAACTTTAAATGATCTTCAGTAACTGTCGTTGCGAGCGATACTATCAAATTGTTGCAGCAATATCGCTCTATTCAAGTCAGGCATTCAAATTAATATCTACACATACCTACTCCAGTTATTCGAGGAGAAAAAATATTAAGTATTTCTTATTAATCAACGGCTGAGATGTAACAATTAACCCTGTCTTTATGGTTCGTTCAAATGAAATTGCCATTGGCATTTAAGTTAATACGACTTCATCAAATTTAAAAGATATGTCAAGAGTAATGAAATATCCTTTGAGGGGTTCATTAATTGTATCGGAAACTAAACGAATTTGATATTTCAAAAACATAAAGAATTGGTTATTTTATCGAAATGGCTGTTTTAAAGGTAAACCGGAGAAAGTATATTAATAAAGATTACATTTCAATCTAAAAGACTACTTAATTTTTAATTAATCATTGTGGCTCAAGTTTAACAAAATATTCAAACAGAATAAGGTATTTTAGTTTCAAGATTTAATATATTAAATATCTTTATCGGCGTACAATAGGAGACGTCACTGACATCACTCTTCAAAACTTTAGAAAGAAGGTTTAATGGCTCGTGTATTATAATTGTCCAACATAGCTCTAAATATGACTTGTTTTGTCAAAATTTACTTTCTGTTGTGCAATATTTTCAAACGGCTTGCTTTGACATTCTCTTTGGTACATCCAATTACGCTTAACTACTTCTGGTATAACATCAGTGTACGCACATTACCAACCTCGTGAAAGGTAAATATCAAACACTACAATACAGTTATATGGATATTCTCATCGGCAGTATACCTTATTGCCATATGTTATGTTGTATTACAGTATGCTTTTGTATTTAGTATTATTACCATTGAATGTAGTAATTTAAAATAATGCAGCATCACAAATGTGTTCTCTTTATCACTGTGCGATTGTTTAGAAACAGGGTGTTGAGATTTGTTTAATGTTCATATGCAAACGTTAAAAGACAGTTGGATTTTTTGCAATATTGTTTGTTCAAATTAAGACATTCTAGGTTCCTACAATTATGTCATTTGTGGTGTCATCAAGATTTACCTCTGACTCTTTGGTGTCGCATATTTGACTTGGTGCTGTCTCTTCTGTTATTTTGGTTTCTACTGAGGCCCTGTCTGGGTTCTTGTTTTCATCACATTCAGATCTCATGACCTCATCTTCTGAGTGAATTAAATGCTCGTCCTCGGTGTCATAGGTTACGTCGATTTCTTCGTTCTCTTCCTCATCCGGGCAACTACCACAACTCTCTGCTTTCTCTGAATCTTCTGACGGCACATGCGCAGACCTTCCAACCGGTCTAAATGCCGAGAGTCTGTCATTTTGGGATTTTTGATCACTACCATCATTCATCTTTGGGTTTCTTTTATCTGTGTGTGTTGATCCACGAGCATAAGAGTCTGTTGCCATTTGTTTAGACATGTTTGGGTAGTAACCGTTCCTAATTGCTCCAGATCGTGATAACGCTAGGGTATTCGCCCACAATAAGTCGTAAGAGGGGAATGCAATGTTACTCTGAGTAGCCCACGGTGAATGAGGCAGCACTGCTTTGGTCGGGTCTGTGGTCGAGTCTTTGGTTTGCGGGGCAGAGTAACCGTAGGAACTATTCATAGAGCCATACGGATATTGTTTGGCGTGAGGTGAGAAAAGATTAAATGAAGGATATTGAGTGGAATATGGCTTTGTGATGTAAGGATTCTCCGTGGACACTTTTGCCTTTTTTGTGATAACTGAGTCCTGTCTTGAGGTTGCGATGGAAGTTGCTAATGATAATGTCCGCTTCCGGCTTCCACCATTGAACATGGCTTTGACGTCTTCCCATATAAAGACCAAATCATCGGCGGTTCCTTCCACGAGTCTCAAATGGCGCCTCCAGGAGTTGAAATTCGCCGCATCGGGATGGTTATATTTGGCGTCAGGGGCACGATGGAAATGGAATATAAATTTGTTGGGAGAAAAATATATGTTACAGAATCTGCATTTAATGCATTTGGCTCTAGAGCTGTTGTAACGAGAAGGTTCAAAATTGCCTCGGCAACCCCATCCACAGTCATGAAAAACATCAAAACTGAAGTCTTCAGGCAGCTTTGGAGGGCTGTTGTCCTCGAGAAATGACTTGACAAGTCTCTCTGCCTCTCTCTTTGTGATCATGCCACATCTCCTAGAGGACACAGGCATGGCTCCTGCCCGTCTTAGAATCTCAAGCTGTACAGGTGTGCATTGGACACAGGTGATGCCAAGAGCAACACGACGGTTGTGGATTTCGTTATACGAATAGTCTTTAAGGTGAGTATTTGAGATCTGGGCCAAGCAAAGACGCTCCTTTGCGTCGATGAACAAAGATACTATGGGCACGCCGTGCAACATGACTTGTGATACATGATTCTGCCGGACGAAGGGTCTGGGCTCAGTGCTCTTGGAGGACACCGTGGCGACGGCCGGGGGTGTAGAACACATTGATGATGACGGTGACACAGGAGCCGAATCGTGACTGTCGCTGATGGAAGGAGCATTGGTGTCCAGCTTCGACACGGGTGACTCGGTTCGTGGGCAACTCCCAGCTGAAACACAAGCGAAAACACTACATATAATAAACAACTATCCTCGCTCTGTCATTAGCTCTGGATCAACCAGTAACCGAAAAATAAACATACTTATAGCACGAAGTGAAGGGAGCACCACAGATTCACTTCCTAGTCATCATTTCATTAACTCTTTCACTGCCACACTCAACTTTAGTCCATGTTTAGTTATTGTTAAATTTATATCATGTTCACACTTATTCGAATATTAATGTTTTTCATTTAAGCAATGAAGGCGCCGACGGGGCACCATTTGGGAGCTGGGCTTGGGGCACTAATTACCTCTAATCCGGCACTGACTGTTATTTGGCACTGTAGGTAGTCACGTGGCAAAATATACACATAAAAAATGCTATAACCACTGATATTTCAAACGGGCTTTTAAAAATTGCTTTCAAAACAATGAGCTTATGAGCTAAAACCTTTTTTCAACTTAGATTATCGGGTA